>NW_025571485.1:30000-41206 GCF_020424385.1 Procambarus clarkii | reverse complement strand
CAGGTACCGTCCACCCGTCACACAGTCCCAGGTACCGTCCACCCGTCACACAGTCCCCAGGTACCGTCCACCCGTCACACCGTCCCAGGTACCGTCCACCCGTCACACAGCCCCCTGGTACCGTCCACCCGTCACACCCGTCCCCAGGTACCGTCCACCCCGTCACACAGTCCCCAGGTACCGTCCACCCGTCACACAGCCCCCTGGTACCGTCCACCCGTCACACCGTCCCCAGGTACCGTCCACCCGTCACACCGTCCCCAGGTACCGTCCACCCGTCACACAGTCCCCAGGTACCGTCCACCCGTCACACCGTCCCCAGGTACCGTCCACCCGTCACACAGCCCCCTGGTACCGTCCACCCGTCACACACCGTCCTCAGGTACCGTCCACCCGTCACACAGTCCCCAGGTACCGTCCACCCGTCACACAGTCCCCAGGTACCGTCCACCCGTCACACCGTCCCCAGGTACCGTCCACCCGTCACACAGCCCCCTGGTACCGTCCACCCGTCACACCGTCCCCAGGTACCGTCCACCCGTCACACAGTCCCCAGGTACCGTCCCACCCGTCACACAGCCCCCTGGTACCGTCCACCCGTCACACCGTCCCCAGGTACCGTCCACCCGTCACACCGTCCCCAGGTACCGTCCACCCGTCACACAGTCCCCAGGTACCGTCCACCCGTCACACCGTCCCCAGGTACCGTCCACCCGTCACACAGTCCCCAGGTACCGTCCACCCGTCACACAGCCCCCTGGTACCGTCCCCCGTCACCCTCACACCGTCCCCAGGTACCGTCCACCCGTCACACAGTCCCAGGTACCGTCCACCCGTCACACAGCCCCCTGGTACCGTCCACCCGTCACACCGTCCTCAGGTACCGTCCACCCGTCACACCGTCCCCAGGTACCGTCCGCCCGTCACACAGTCCCCTGGTACCGTCCACCCGTCACACAGCCCCCTGGTACCGTCCACCCGTCACTCCCGTCCCCTGGTACCGTCCACCAGCCTCCGCAACAAGGGGGACACATCACCAGAATAATAGGACCCGTTATAAACTTGCAAGTTCAAAGTCGCCGTCATTACAAGTTCGGACCGATCATTGAAATATCTAAATTAGATCAGGAAACCATTGCCCCTAGCCAGGCGGCCAGGCGGCCAGGCGGCCAGGCGGCCAGGCGGCCAGGCGGCCAGGCGGCCAGGCGGCCAGGGGGGGTCAGGCGGCCAGGCGGCCAGGCGGCCAAGCATCCAGGAGGGTAGCCTGCACACATTCGTAAACAACCAATATTTAAGAGCCTGTAAACTGTCAACCTAAGAGTCTCTTTTAGGTTGCTAGTCACTTCTGTCCGTCTACCATCTAGCCTTCTTGACCCACCATCTAGCCTTCTTGACCCACCATCTAGCCTTCTTGACCCACCATCTAGCCTTCTTGACCTACCATCTAGCCTTCTTGACCCACCATCTACCATCTTGACCTACCATCTACCATCTTGACCCACCATCTACCATCTTGACCTACCATCTACCATCTTGACCTACTATGTAGCCTTCTTGACCCACCATCTACCATCTTGACCTACCATCTAGCCTTCTTGACCCACCATCTAGCCATCTTGACCCACCATCTACCATCTTGACCCACCATCTACCATCTTGACCCACCATCTAGCCTTCTTGACCCACCATCTACCATCTTGACCTACCATCTAGCCTTCTTGACCCACCATCTACCATCTTGACCCACCATCTACCATCTGACCCACCATCTACCCATCTTGACCCACCATCTACCATCTTGACCCACCATCTACCATCTTGACCCACCATCTACCATCTTGACCCACCATCTACCATCTTGACCCACCATCTACCATCTTGACCTACCATCTAGCCTTCTTGACCCACCATCTACCATCTTGACCCACCATCTACCATCTTGACCCACCATCTACCATCTTGACCCACCATCTACCATCTTGACCCACCATCTACCATCTTGACCCACCATCTACCATCTTGACCCACCATCTAGCCATCTTGACCCACCATCGAGCAACTTATATACATTTATCATCAAACAGGAAAGTTGTCCGTGTTAATAAATTATAAGAGTAGATTTATTCTTTGTTTAAAGAATCAATTAAAATATGTTCATTAAATTTGCATATCACTTGCATACATCCGTAACACTTTCACAACAACACACAATTTAACCAGCAAATAACACATTGAGGAAATTCACACCACATGAAGCAGGATTGTCAAAGTTTTTCATTGTAAACAAAAAATACATATACTGAGCAAACTTTTACAAATAATAATAATGAACGGTATTAGTTTTAAATACTAGTTATTATAGCCAACAATAATTAACTAATATGTTTTTGGTTACCAGTGACATAACTATACAAAGCTTAAGGAAACAGGTTACGTTATTATATCAGGCTGAAGCCACACATTGCAAGGTACATTGCAAGGCTTCAGAAAACTGTAATCCCTGCAGGTTACCTTGGACTGCGTCAATCATCGCTGCAGAGACAACGAGCGATCTCCTTCGCTAAAGACCACCGCTAAAAAACCACGTAAGGAGCTACAACCTTCACTAACAGGGACAAACAAAATACAATACCTTAGAAAACGGCGTCAGCTTCGACCTGAACGAAACAGCATTGCCAGAATAATTGAAATGAAGTATTGAGAACCAACAATTCTTTCGTAAAATTGGTTTTGGATACATTATTATCTCCAGATGTGGCAACGACGGCAGCGACGTCGTAAGCGAGGGCGAGAAATAACACGTACTGTAAAATGTTGCATTCGCTGTCGATATTGAATTTCCATATTAAACATGATCTTCGCTGGGATAAGAGTGCGTTTGAGCAAGAGGAGTTGGGAGCGAGGTGTTGATGGAAGGAGGAGAAAACCCCCACACAGGAGTAAGGCTTCCTCAGTGTTTATACTCATATTGGTTTTCTATCTTATACATAGCAATGAGGAAAAGACGGGTGTCTGGGGCTTGTCCTAGATGTGACGAAAGGGAAAATGAGGTTTCCAGTGTGATTTTAACTTTACCATTTTCTCACATACGTTTATAGTACGATTTTATTGTTCTAAGACGAAACCCTCGCGTGTGAGGGAACATGAAGGTTCACGCCATTAGTCTCAAGTATTACAAGGGTTCACTGAACACAGTGACGTAGTGGGCAAGATGGACAACATTATGTCCAGCAGTTGGACATAATTATTGTCTGTCTCATGGTTGGAGAGAATGATGTCAGCAGCAGTCGAACAGAGATACTTATAAACACAAATTACCACCAGTTTTAATTACGGAAGAGGGAGGGGATCCAACAGTGCGCGTAGTTTAACTAAGATTATATGATAGTGGGGGTTGTTAAGGGCAAATGGGGTAAATTGCACACATCCAGGCGCTGCTATCTGGGGATGGGGACCTTCGACACCGAGTGGACAGCACTCGGGATTCGTAATCCTAGGGGTCTGCGGATCGATCCACGGCGATAACGGAAACAAATGGGTAGAGTTTCTTTCACCTTGATACCCCTGTTACCTAGCAGTAAATAGGTACCTGGGAGTTAGACAGCTGTTACGGGCTGCTTCCTCTGTGTGTGTGTGTGTGTGTGTGTGTGTGTGTGTATGTACTCACCTAATTGTGCTTGCAGGGATTGAGCTCTGGCTCTTTGGTCCCGCCTCTCAACCGTCAATCAACAGGTGTACAGGTTCCTGAGCGTATTGGGCTCTATCATATCTACACTTGAAACTGTGTATGGAGTCAGCCTCCACCACATCACTGCCTAATGCATTCCATTTGTCAACCACTCTGACACTAAACAAGTTCTTTCTAATATCTCTGTGGCTCATTTGGGCACTCAGTTTCCACCTGTGTCCCCTTGTGCGTGTGCCCCTTGTGTTAAATAACCTGTCTTTATCTACCCTATCAATTCCCTTGAGAATCTTGAATGTGGTGATCATGTCCCCCCTAACTCTTCTGTCTTCCAGCGAAGTGAGGTTTAATTCCCGTAGTCTCTCCTCGTAGCTCATACCTCTCAGCTCGGGTACTAGTCTGGTGGCAAACCTTTGAACCTTTTCCAGTTTGGTCTTATCCTTGACTAGATATGGACTCCATGCTGGGGCTGCATACTCCAGGATTGGCCTGACATATGTGGTATACAAAGTTCTGAATGATTCCTTACACAAGTTTCTGAATGCCGTTCTTATGTTGGCCAGCCTGGCATATGCCGCTGATGTTATCCTCTTGATATGGGCTTCAGGGGACAGGTCTGGTGTGATATCAACCCCCAAGTCTTTTTCTCTCTCAGACTCATGAAGAATTTCATCTCCCAGATGATACCTAGTATCTGGCCTCCTGCTCCCTACGCCTATCTTCATTATATTACATTTGCTTGGGTTAAACTCTAACAACCATTTGTTGTCTTCTTGAAGCCTCAAGCAGTCCTCCTCTGTCTTACTCCTCGTAATTTTGGCATCGTCAGCAAACATTGAGAGAAATGAATCTATACCCTCCGGGAGATCATTGTGTGTGTGTGTGTGTGTGTATTCACCTTTGTGTTTGCGGGGGTTGAGCTTTGCTCTTTCGGCCCGCCTCTCAACTGTCAATCAACTGTTTACTAACTACTTTTTTTTCTCCATACCAGACACACACACACACCCCAGGAAGCAGCCCGTGACAGCTGACTAACTCCCAGGTACCTATTTACTGCTAGGTAACAGGGATATTCAGGGTGAAAGAAACTTTGCCCATTTGTTTCTGCCTGGTGCGGGAATCGAACCCACGCCACAGAATTACGAATCCTGCGCGCTATCCACCAGGCTACCAGGCCTCTGTGTGTGTGTGTGTGTGTGTGTGTGTGTGTGTGTGTGTGTGTGTGTGTGTGTGTGTGTGTGTGTGTGTGTGTGTGTGTGTGTGTGTGTGTGTGTGTGTGTGTGTTTGTGTGTGTTGGAAAAAAGTTAGTATTTAGTAACAGTTGATTGATTGACAGTTGAGAGGCGGGCCGAAAGAGCAGAGCTCAACCCCCGCAAGCAAAACTAGGTGAGTACAACTAGGTGAATACACAGACATCCTGTACCCCTGTTTATTTAGGGTAGGCTAAGCCGCTTGTCTGCACGTGTGTGTGTGTGTGTGTGTGTGTGGGTTATTGTAGTGTTTGGCCACCCAGTAATCTTTATTTGTCTTCCATCACTGCTCTCTGACACACACATGCTCGGGTGGCTCCTGGTGCACCTGTTTACCCCTCTTCCTTCACACCTTGTGTTATACTTGCCTATCACATTTGTTATACATTATACATTTGTTATAATACATTTGCTAATCTGGCCCAGGATATAACAAGCATTTGCTCATCCACTTGGATAACCTGTATATCTTTCCTGTATCATGGTTATCTTGAGATGATTTCGGGTCTTAACGTCCCCGCGGCCCGGTCGTCGACCAGGCCTCCTTTTTATTACACCTCCCCCCTTCCCCCCAGGGAACAGCCCGTAGCAGTTGTCTAACTCCCAGGTACCTATTTACTGCTAGGTGAACAGGGGCATCAGGGTGAGAGAAGCTCCGAATCATCAGAATGGAGGGTTATTTTTTTTATAAGGAACCCATATCGGGATTCGGAGCCCATCATATGTTGAATAAATGTATTGAAAACCGCCATTGATTGTGGAAAGATGTACATGTTTCGTAAGAGAATGTGAACATGGTTTATGTATCCAGTTCTTTAATAGAACACCGTCGCTCTGAGTTGTTGTTCACGCTTGTTCTTCACTAGAACTGTATGACTTCTGAGTTATTCATACCTGTTCATTCATAGAACAGTATGGCGTCTGTGTTCTTATTCATACCTGTTCTTTCAAAGAACATTGTTGCTTTAGTGTTATTATTTACACTCCTGTTCTTTTACAGAACAGTATGGCTTGAGCTGTTATTACTTCGTGGCCATTCTACAGTTGTCCTTGTTAGGCCTTAGCTGCTGTTAGCGTCTTTGGCCATTACTGTTACACTTAGCTAGCTCGGAGCTGCTTTTATTGTGACTTCAGTTGTTATTTTGTCGTGCTCATCAACGGTGTTAGTAGGCTCCGAGTGACTGACAGCTCCAGAGGCTGACACCAAGTAACTGACAACCCCCGAGGCTGACACCAAGTGACTGACAACCCCCGAGGCTGACACCAAGTGACTGACAACCCCCGAGGCTGACACCAAGTGACTGACAACCCCCGAGGCTGACACCAAGTGACTGACAACCCCCGAGGCTGACACCTAGTGACTAACAGCTCCAGAGGCTGACACCAAGAGACCTCAGGTAATTGAAGAACAAAAAAAGATAAATAGATAAAGTGTAGTAGACGAGGAAAACTGACAGAATGTAAAGAAGATGTAAAATAGAAAAGAATGAAAGAACGGGATGAGAGAAAACGGGAAAACGTGAGTATTTGAAGGGGTGTCTAGTGAAAAGGGAAAAGGGGTGGTGTCAGACCCACGAGTTGACATCACTCGCCGACGACAACACCAAAAACTCTTCAAGTTGGAACGTTAAAAGAATAATGTGTGTCACCGTGGCGGGAGGTAAGACATTATGGTGGTGGCCGAGGACACGTCCGCACGACAGGGGCGAGTGAATTTTATGGGACGGTATCTGACCTGAAAGGACGCTGGTGGTGCTAAGATGTGCCTGTCTCCTAGTAGACATTAGAGGGCACATATTCGAACACATAAACAACAGCAGACGTAACCGTTCAACTAACATTCTCTAACGGGAACAAAATAGGATTCTCTAACATTTCTTCTCCAATGGCGATAATATAGAGCCGAAGTAGCCCAAGTTGCGATAGATCAAGTTAACACGACTCTTATGGGGCTCTTATGGGGCTCTTATGGGGCACTTATGGGGCCTCAAGACGGACACTACGACATTACAGATGTGTTTCTAACGTCTCAAGATGACTTGATGTGGCTCAGGCAGAATGTAGCTAGAGCAGAATGTAGCTAGGGCAGAATGTAGCTAGGGCAGAATGTAGCTAGGGCAGTATGTGGCTAGGGCAGAATGTGGCTAGGGCAGTATGTGGCTAGAGCAGAATGTAGCTAGGGCAGAATGTAGCTAGGGCAGTATGTGGCTAGAGCAGAATGTAGCTAGGGCAGAATGTGGCTAGGGCAGTATGTGGCTAGAGCAGAATGTAGCTAGGGCAGAATGTAGCTAGAGCAGTATGTGGCTAGGGCAGAATGTGGCTAGGGCAGTATGTGGCTAGGGCAGAATGTAGCTAGGGCAGAATGTAGCTAGGGCAGTATGTGGCTAGGGCAGAATGTAGCTAGGGCAGAATGTAGCTAGGGCAGAATGTAGCTAGGGCAGAATGTAGCTAGGGCAGTATGTGGCTAGAGCAGAATGTAGCTAGGGCAGAATGTAACTAGGGCAGAATGTAGCTAGGGCAGAATGTAGCTAGGGCAGAATGTGGCTAGGGCAGTATGTGGCTAGGGTAGTATGTGGCTAGGGCAGAATGTAGTTAGGGCTAGAATATAGCTAGGACAGAATGTAGCTAGGACAGAATGTAACTAGGACAGAATGTAGCTAGGGCAGAATGTAGCTAGGACAGAATGTAGGTCAGGCAGAATGCAGCTAGGACAGAGTGTAGCTAGGACAGAATGTGGCGTAGGCAGTATGTTTCAGAGGCAGAATATGACGAGGGGCACACGTCCGTCTGACTGTGCAGCCGGCTCTGCTGCACAGACAGACAACAAAGCCTTTTCAACGTGCAACTGCTGCCTCAACGTGCAACAAAAAATATCAAACTAACTATCAACACAGGAAGTTTGCTTCATGGTTAATGACAAATAAAGATCACAATGATTACTAAAAAAAATTGGTAGTAAAAACTTTATAAAGCAGAGGAAGACATTAAGTGAGTCTCACGAGCCATTATTCACAACATTGTCCAGGTTTATCGCAAATTTTTAAAATTAGTTTTCGAGGGGCGTCGCGGATGGAGAGATGTGGCCCAGACGCGACGGTGGTGTATTGATTGTTGTGTGCTGGAGAAGTGGCTTGATTGTGTATGTTGTTAGTTCGTTACTTGATCACTGAAGGTGGTGGGTTAGTGGTGTGGGTTATCTCTCTCTCTCTCTCTCTCTCTCTCTCTCTCTCTCTCTCTCTCTCTCTTTCTCCTATTCTCCTCTCTCTCTCTCTCCTCTCTCTCTCTCTCTCTCTCTCTCTCTCTCTCTCTCTCTCTCTCTCTCTCTCTCTCGTGGTGTGGGTTATCTCTCTCTCTCTCTCTCTCTCTCTCTCTCTCTCTCTCTCTCTCTCTCTCCCCTTGCCTATAAATCCAAGTTTTACACCATTCTCAGCCGAGCCAATTAATTCTTTGGTGTGAGGCCGCAGGTTCGCACATCTTCACTCCCCAGCAGCTGGCAGGGCGGGCTGTGGCACACCTCACCCTCCCACCTCACCCCAGGGCCACACACGCTGTGTCTGACAACCTTGTTTGTTCTTGGCACCCTGGCTGGTCCCTGGCTTAATGGCTGGCTGTGTGTGTGTGTGTGTGTGTGTGTGTGTGTGTGTGTGTGTGTGTGTGTGTGTGTGTGTGTGTGTGTGTGTGTGTGTGTGTGTGTGTGTGTGTGTGTGTGTGTGTGTGTGTGTATTTTATATTGCAAATTATCTAATTAACTTTATATTTAAAATGGATCTGATACATCTCACTAAGCCAATAAAGCACTTAAAAAAAAACATTTAAACTCAATTATTGTTCACGAGTTGAGTGTTTTTCATTCATAAGCAGAGGAGCAGATACTGAATTGTAGTGTTTTAGCCTCGTGTTCTGAATATGTGACGCAGTGATCATTTTTGGAGCAGAGAACTTTAAATACAAAATTTTAAATAAAATGAACAGTTACATATATAAGGAGGTGGTAGGAGAAGACATTACATGGCAGCCCAGGTGCTACATGTCCTCTTCTTTGAGGCTGAGGGTCCACTTCAAACACAACCACAATTGGTACCCCTTATATGTATGTATGTATATATATATATATATATATATATATATATATATATATATATATATATATATATATATATATATATATATATATATATATATATATATATATATATATATATATATATATATATATATATATATATAGGTAGCAGTCTTTCCTGTAGACATATATTATTAAATATGACCGAAAAAGTAAGATTAATAATTCTAACACGAATTTTCTCAATATTTCTTATAGTTCTTTTCACTGTCGATGGTAATTGAAAAATCAGTTCTCCAAAATTCATTTTTATTTCTAGTCTGACGCGACACTTGAATGCGTTTCGTAATAACTTATTACATTTTCAAAGACTTTAGTTTACACACACACAACTATGACCTGCAAACACTAAAACAGATTTCTTACTATGTAAGAAATTCATACTATGTACTATAAGATTTCTTACTATGTAAGAAAATCTGTTTTAGTGTTTGCAGGTCATAGTTGTGTGTGTGTAAACTAAAGTCGTTGAAAATGTAATAAGTTATTACGAAACGCATTCAAGTGTCGCGTCAGACTAGAAATAAAAATGAATTTTGGAGAACTGATTTTTCAATTACCATCGACAGTGAAAAGAACTATAAGAAATATTGAGAAAATTCGTGTTAGAATTATTAATCTTACTTTTTCGGTCATATTTAATAATATATGTCTACAGGAAAGACTGCTACCTATATATATATATATATATATATATATATATATATATATATATATATATATATATATATATATATATATATATATATATAATATATATATATATATATATATAATGGGAAGGGGAGTACCACCTCTAGCTGGAAGAAGGGGGACCCATAGCCTCGGAGGAAACCACGCATAACGCATTAGAGGGAATGTTTAGATCCCCTCCAGTACAGTTTCTGTGTGCTTTTTCTCCTACCACCCCCTTCCTTGAATATTTTTGTGCTTTATTATGCATTTGATGGTTACAAGATATACATGGGTTGATACAAAAATATATATATATATATATATATATATATATATATATATATATATATATATATATATATATATATATATATATATATTATATTATTATGTATACATATATATACTTTATTATTATATCACCTTCACTAATATATTAGTTTCCTTTCTCCTGATTGACTTTCTCTTACTCTCTCTCTCTCATCCTTTTCTCTTCCCCTACCCTCAACCCTATATTTTACCCCTCTTCCCTCACTACTCTCCTCTCTTACCATCTTTCCTCTCCTCACTGTCCTCCCTTCCTCCTTTCTCTTCTTCCTTTGCAGCTCATTTTTTCCCTCTTCACCCTACCCTTTGAGGTGCAAATGCCCCGTGCACTTATTTGTCTACTTGTTTGAAGTGCAAATGTGACCCAGGTTTATTCTGGCTTTCTTTTAATTGGAAAAGCTAAAATCTATTTACCTTCGGACCACTGCAAGTGCTGGTGGGGGGGAGGGAGGGGGAAGGGTGGAGGTCAGTGTCTCGTGGTTGCACTTCGTGACAAATGTTGCAAGTTACGGCCAGAACACCCAAGAATACCCAAGAACACTTAGACACTCTCGACATGCAGTTACTCAGGTACTCGTCTGTGAAGCCTTTTACCATTTTTAGTTTGGATTCGTATTTGTTCCTTCCCAGTGAGCGAGTGGCCATCTCTGACTTTGCAAAGACATGCAACAATCAATTAGAAATGTGTATATGTTTTGTGAGGAGTTAGTGATCAGGTAGTTTTCAGTGTTAATGAACAAATGAAACAAAGAAATACACATTTACCGGGTTTGGTTGTTCCTGGACAGGCACAGATTGTTACAGTGTTTACAGCGTGGCAAAGGTAGTGAATGTGTTGTCATGGATGCTTCTGAAACCTCTTTTTTCCCTGTTCCTGTTATTTATATTTACTGTCTCTTCACTCGATATACTTTCTATCTCCTCCATCTCTTCTTCCTTCAATCCATTGGACTTCTCATTCTCTATATCCAGTCCATTCCCACTCACCATCCTCTCTTACTCTGTCTATCTATCCCTGTACATTCTTCTTAACCACTTTGTCTTAAGACTGTTCTCTGAACATCACTGCATAACTCTACCTAACCTAACTTACCTGTACTAGCCTACCCTAATGTAACTTATCTACCCAATACAACTTGCCCATAC
>NW_025571485.1:0-25000 GCF_020424385.1 Procambarus clarkii | reverse complement strand
CTCAACAAGAAATTCCAGTTCCTCGTAATAGAACGAGATTAAGTTCCTGAATTTAGAGAGGTGGCAGGCGGCCTTGGAATGGTTCGAAATCACCAGAGATGAGGTTAAGAGGCATCTGTTCGATGTGGACGTGAGAAAGGCTGTTGACTCGGACGGAATCTCAACATGGGCACTGAAAGAGTGTACAGAAGCACATTGCTTGCCACTCTCCATAGTGCACAGTAAGTCACTGGAGACGGGAGACCTACCAGAAATATGGAAGACTGCTAATGTGGTCCCAATATACAAAAAGGGTGACAGGCAAGAGGCACAGAACTACAGGCCAGTGTCCTTGACTTGTATACCATGCAAGGTGATGGAGAAGATCGTGGACAAAAACCTAGTAACACATCTGGAGAGAAGGGACTTCATGACACCACCAACATGGGTTCAGTGATGGTAAATTTTGCCTCAGTAGTTTAATAGAATTCTACGCTCAGGTGACAAAGAGAAAGCAAGAAAGAGAATGTTGGGCAGACTGCATTTTCTTGGATTGAAGGAAAGCTTTTGACACAGTACCCTATAAGAGGTTGGTGCATAAGTTGGAGAAACAGGCAGGAGTAACTGGTAGGGGTACTCTAGTGGATAAGTCACCAGCTGAGTCCCACAGGGCTCTGTACTTGGACCTATCCTGTTTCTTATATACGTAAATGATCTCCCAGAGGGTATAGACTCATTCCTCTCAATGGTTGCTGATGATGCTAAAATTATGCGAAGGATTAAGACAGAGAAGGACAGCATGACATGGACAAACTGACGGAATGGTCCAACAAATGGTTGTTAGAGTTTAAGCCGAACAAATGTAATGTAATGAAGATAGGTGTAGGGAACAGGCGGCCAGATATAAGGTATCATTTTGGAGATGAAATTATTCTAGAATCAGAGAGAGAGAGTGAAAGACTTGGGGGGGGGGGTTATATCACGCCAGACCTGTCCACCGAAGCCCATATCAAGAGAATAACATCAGCGGCATATGCCAAGCTGATGATATAAGAACGGCCATTAGAAATTTGTGTAAGGAATCATTCAGAACCTTGTATACCACGTATGTCAGACTAATCCTGAAGTATGCAGCTCCATCATGGAGTCCATATCTCGTCAAGCATAAGAGCAAATTGGAGAATGTTCAAAGGTTTGCCACCAGACTAGTGCCTGAACTGAGGGGTTTGAGCTACGACAGACAACAGGAATTAAACCTCACGCCGCTGGAAGACAAGAGAGTTAGGGGGGGGACAATATCACCACATACTAGATTCTCAAAGGAATTGATAGGATAGACAAAGTCAGTTTAACACCAGGGGCACACGCACTAGGGACATTAGAAAGAAATGAGTTAGTGTTAGAGTAGTTAATAAATGGAATGCATTAGGCAGTGATGTGGTGGAGGCTGACTCCATACACAGTTTCAAATGTAGTTATGATAGAGCCCAGTAGGCTCAGGAATCTGTACACCAGTTGATTGACAGTTGAGAGGCGGGACCAATGAGCCAAAGCTCAACCCGCGCAAACACAAATAGGTGAGCACACACACACACACACTCACACTCACACACATAGGGGGGCCTCGTAGCCTGGTGGATAGCGCAGGACTCGTAATTCTGTGGCGCGGGTTCGATTCCCGCACGAGGCAGAAACAAATGGGCAAAGATTCTTTCACCCTGAATGCCCCTGTTACCTAGCAGTAAATAGGTACCTGGGAGTTAGTCAGCTGTCACGGGCTGCTTCCTGGGGTGTGTGTGTGGTGCGAAAAAAAAAAAAAAAAAGTTAGTGTAGTTAGTAAACAGTTGATTGACAGTTGAGAGGCGGGCCGAAAGAGCAAAGCTCAACCCCCGCAAACACAACTAGGTGAATACACACACACGGTTGAGCGGCGGGACCAAAGAGCCAGAGCTCAACCCCCGCAAGCACAACTGGGTGAATACAACTAGGTAAGTACACACACACACACACACACACACACACACACACACACACACACACACACACACACACACACACATTCATCACCCAACCATTGGCAGAACTCCACCACTTACACAGACCTCCTCACGAGTCTAAGTGGAATCGGATTCCCTATAATTCGGTAGTTACCGGATTCCGAGCCTCTTTATTGGCCAAATTACCTCGTGATTTTGTCAATCAGCCGACGGGGGGCTCCGTCTGCTCTCCTCAATCAGCCAGAGACGCCCAGCAAAGTTTCCGCCAGATCGTGGCGTCCCGCGCGGAACGACATGGAAATATTGGGTTAGTTAGGGATGTGTTTGTGATGCTTCGGTGAAGTCTGTGGGGGTTTTTCCCCTTTTAGTTTTTTGGGTATTTGTTTGTCCGGAGGGAGTGAAGTTGATTAGGTTCATTTGCTTGTATTGATTGGGAAATGGGAGGGATGGGGGGGTGGGAGGGATAGATGGGAAGGGAGGTAGAGAATGAGGAGATAGGGTATGGTAATGATAAAGAGCTGGGGGTCATGAAGTAGAGGAAGATTGAATAAAGAAATGGGAGGGAAATTTATACTAAGTTTGGCGAACGATCAGGGGTAAGGAGGAGAAGAAATAGATTGATGACAAATGAAAGAGCGAGAAAATGGAGTCGGGGGAAAGAGAGATAAAAGGAAGATAAAGAAATGTATAAGTAAAAAGAAATCCTTCACACTGTATTCACCTAGTTGGTCTGTCGGTCTCTCTCTCTTTCTCTCTCTCTCTCTCTCTCTCTCTCTCTCTCTCTCTCTCTCTCTCTCTCTCTCTCTCTCTCTCTCTCTCTCTCTCTCTCTCTCTCTCTCTCTCTCTCTCTCTCTCTCTCTCTCTTCTCTCTCGCTCTCTTCTCTCTCTCTCTCTCTCTCTCTCTCTCTCTCTCTCTCTCTCTCTCTCTATCTCTCTCTCTCTCTCTCTCTCTTTCCCCCTCTCTCTCTCTCTTTCCCCCCCCCCGAAGGGCAAAGGAGGGATTTTCACCTCTCAATCTACACTATTCATCAACATTAATACTCACCTGCATTAATATTTCCATCTCTGATCACTCACTTGTATTCCCTATTGAAGAGGAGGGAAGTAAGGGGAGAGGAGCAAGGGGAATAGAGGGAAATTGAGGAAGGAAAGAAATGAACCTTATGAACAAATCCACAAGGGCCTTGACGAGAATTCGAACCTACGTCCGAGATCATCCCAGGCCGTGCCTTTATCGACTGAGCTACGACATGATCAAAAAGAGTTGAAACCATGTCGTAGCTCAGTCGATAAAGGCAGCGTCTGGGATGATCTCGGACGTAGGTTCGAATCCTCGTCAAGGCCCTTGTGGATTTGTTCATTTGATGCATCACGCTATTGTGATTTCTGTGTGAAATGAACCCAGGTAGATTTTGTGCTTGCTCGTTCTGCTTGGGTCTCGTTGAGCCAAGCAGAACCAATCCTGATTGGGATTTTGGCTGTTTTGAGTTCGTAAGTTCTTGGTTTACAAGCTTTCTTAGTCTTAGAGTTCGCAGTGTGCTGGGAGCTAAGGATTGGTTTTTCTTCAGCTTATTTTACGTCTTTGGCTTCTGATGTTTTCATGTCGTCTCCGCCTTAAGTTACTCCTTATGTTAAGTACGCCTTCGTTATGCGATGGTCTTCATTGTAAGTGGTCCAATTCTCTCGAGCTCCTCAATGTTCTGATCTCTCCTTGTATTCATCTTTATCTATTTTGAGTTAACTTCCACCTAGGGCTCTCGTCGTTGCTTTCTTCGTTTTGAGCTCCTTTTTATGTTGTTGCTTCCGTTCTGAGCTCCTGATTCTCGCTTAGATTATTTGTTTTCCATTATATCTCCATCTCTTTTGAGCTCATTCAGATTTGAGCCTCCGTTTTGCCCTCCTTCCATTTGCAGCTCAATTCATACTGAGCTCCCTAACGCTCGATATTTCCATTCAGATTTAGTTTTGAGGTTCCTGAAGTTTCATCTTATCCAGCGTTCTCAGCTTTACATCATTTGGAGAGCTCCTCTTACTTGGAATGTTGAGATCTTAATTATTTCTTACGTACTTGAATGTTGAAATCTTGCGAACTTGAATGTTGAAATCTTACGTACTTGAATGTTGAAATCTTGCGAACTTGGATGTTGAAATCTTACGTACTTGAATGTTGAAATCTTGCGAACTTGGATGTTGAAATCTTGCGAACTTGAATGTTGAAATCTTGCGAACTTGGTTTGTTGAGCTTAACTTCCTGTTAAATAAATATTAGTGTTGAAATCTAGTTTAAGATATGTATACATTACTTAATATTAACTCTTGGTAAATCAGTATTATAATAGTTTAAGATATTATTTCTAGCTTTGAATATAAGTTACATTCAGATAACGACCTTTAAGTATCTTTATCTATTTTAGATACTACAGATTGCGAACTTTAAGTTTTCAATTTGAAGGAACAAATTGTTTGGAATACACCATGTTTGAGCAACTAAATCCTGGTGAGTCTTGAGGTTAACAGGCAGATAAGGGTGAAGAAAAAGATTAGGGGGAAGACAAAACTAGGGTGAAGAACAGGTTAAGGGTGAAGAAACAGGTTAAGGGTGAACAGTAGTTAAGGGCGTGGAACAGGTTTGAGGGAAGAGGTGTTATCGGGTGAAGCGATGTTATGGGGTGATGGGATGGGATGTAATGGGGTGATGGGGTGTTAAGGGTGTGATAAAGGGGGATGGGAAAGGGCAGAAAGTGTAGGTGTTTAGATGGAACGGGCAGGGTGGGAAGGGGAGATAGAGCGGGGAGGAATGAGTAGCGAGGATGGAGGAGTGGAGGGGGGGAGGGGGGTAGGATAGGGATGGAAGGGGGAAGACGGTGAGGGAGCGTGTCAGTGGGTGGTGATGGATGGCTGGCGGGTTGACATTGACGGACACGTTGGTCATCCCTTTGTCGACCACCTCTACTACCCCCACCTGCCATCTACCCCACCTGCCATCTACCCCACCTGCCATCTACCCCCACCTGCCATCTACCCCCACCTGCCATCTACCCCCACCTGCCATCTACCCCCACCTGCCATCTACCCCCCTGCCATCTACCCCCCCTGCCTAATGTCACTTTCTTAGGCTTTGATATTCCTTATGTACGAATACTGACGCATTTAGTGTGATGACGACTGATCAGGTCAGGTCGTGCTAGGTCATGCCAGGTCAGGTCAGGTCAGGTCGTGCTAGGTCATGCCAGGTCAGGTCAGGTCGTGCTAGGTCATGCCAGGTCAGGTCAGGTCATGCTAGGTCATGCCAGGTCAGGTCAGGTCAGGTCATGCCAGGTCAGGTCAGGTCAGGTCGTGCTAGGTCATGCCAGGTCAGGTCAGGTCAGGTCGTGCTAGGTCATGCCAGGTCAGGTCAGGTCAGGTCATGCCAGGTCAGGTCAGGTCGTGCTAGGTCATGCCAGGTCAGGTCATGCTAGGTCATGCCAGGTCAGGTCATGCCAGGTCAGGTCAGGTCAGGTCGTGCTAGGTCATGCCAGGTCAGGTCAGGTCAGGTCAGGTCAGGTCACTTCCTCAGGCCTCGAGACCACACTGCTCCACCCCCATACTCTACCAATTAATTAACAAACAAACAAACTGAATATAATCTCGTTATAACACCTTTTTGTGGATTTTAATTAATAAGAATATAGTATAGGAGCAAGGAGTGTCCTGGGCGGCCAATCTGACGGTGGACAGACATCAGGCTGACAGACAGCAGACAGATAGACAGATAGAATGACAGACAGCAGACAGATAGACAGGTAGAATGACAGACAGCAGACAGATAGACAGGTAGAATGACAGACAGCAGACAGATAGACAGGTAGAATGACAGACAGCAGACAGATAGACAGGTAGAATGACAGACAGCAGACAGATAGACAGGTAGAATGACAGACAGCAGACAGATAGACAGGTAGAATGACAGACAGCAGACAGATAGACAGGTAGAATGACAGACAGCAGACAGATAAACAGGTAGAATGACAGACAGCAGACAGATAGACAGGTAGAATGACAGACAGCAGACAGATAAACAGGTAGAATGACAGACAGCAGACAGATAGACAGGTAGAATGACAGACAAACAGAGAAGCATAAAGATAAATTGACTGATACATAGATTTAAGATAGCTGGATAGCCAAGCTTCACCACATAATCTATCGCAACATAAACAAAAATCTACCATAACGTAAATTAACCTAACCAAACCTAACCTAACCAAACCTAACCTAACCTAACCTAACCTAACCTAACTTAACCTAACCTAACCAAACGCTAACTATCCTAATTAAACTTAACCGAACTTAAACTATCATAACTAAACCTAACCGAACTTAAACTAGCCAAACATTATCTATACCAAACCTAACCTTGCCTAACATAACCAAACATAGCCAAATATAACCTAATCTAACCAAACATAAGCAAACCTATTGTCCATGTATGCCAAACCTAACCTAGCATAGCATAGGTCGACCTGGAAAAGGTCTCTGGAAAACGGAAACATGAATGTATACATGTGTGTTTGTATGTATATATGTATACATGTATGTATGTATGTATGTATATATTACGAGTAGGTGCGAGTGTGGAGGGTGTAACGAAGGATTGTGTGACACGATAACACAATCTGGACACCTCTTCTCTTCTCTTCTCTCTCCTGCTATATATGATATATCTGATATATCTCCACTGATATATCTCCCCCTGAGGAGTCTGTCTGTGCACTTTAGTTTTTATCTCCTCCTTTGGTTATACACGTTAGTTGTTATCTTCCCCCATTGGTTATATGTGTGCCTTTGGGCTCTATTTTCTCTACTGGCTGTATCTATACCTTTGGTTCTGTCTGTGCATTTGTGTTTCAGTGTATTTGATATTGCCTGCACTTTTGCATTCAATTGTGCTTGTACGTTTAACATTCTCTGTGTGTTCAAAAGCACCTTTGGGTGGTGTTTGACCGGTGTGATCACCTGTGTGTTCTGGTGTGTTTCTGTTTGACAGAAGCAAGTATATTGACCGTCTAACGATCCTCCTGCTCAACGACTCTGCTTCTCGAAAGTAGAAATCTTTGGATGAGATTTAGATTCATTGACACCTTTCTTTTTCTTGGCGTCAGGCGGGGTTAATCGCTTCAGTTGATAACTGCAACGCCATCTATACCCATGGGGTCGCCACCTGTGCAACCACTGCCCCTGTACACCACCTGTACACCACCTGCCCCCCACCTGCACCCCCTGCACCCCCTGCCCACCACCTCCACCACCTGCCCACTACCTGCACCACCTGCCCACCCCCTCCACCACCTCCACCGCCTCCACCACCTCCACCACCTCCACCACCTGCCCACCACCTGCACCACCTGCCCCCACCTCCACCACCTGCCCACCACTTCCACCACCTGCCCACCACCTCCACCACCTCCACCACCTCCACCACCTCCACCACCTGCCCACCACCTGCACCACCTGCCCCCACCTCCACCACCTGCCCACCACTTCCACCACCTGCCCACCACCTCCACCACCTCCACCACCTCCACCACCTGCCCACCACCTCCACCACCTGCCCACCACCTCCACCACCTGCCCACCACCTCCACCACCACCTGCCCACCACCTCCACCACCTCCACCACCTGCCCACCACCTCCACCACCTCCACCACCTGCCCACCACCTGCCCACCACCTGCCACCACCTCCACCACCTCTACCACCTGCCCACCACCTGCCCACCACCTCCACCACCTGCCCACCACCTCCACCACCTGCCCACCACCTGCCCACCACCTGCCCACCACCTCCACCACCTCTACCACCTGCCCACCACCTGCCCACCACCTCCACCACCTGCCCACCACCTGCCCACCACCTCCACCACCTCCACCACCTGCCCACCACCTCCACCACCTGCTACCAGCCACACATCTCTCATCAACCATCGCCACCTGCCACCATCGCCACCTGCTCCTCCACGCACCATCTGCAGTAGTGAACAGAATTTCGTACGCGAGTGTGTGTGCTGTGCGTGCGTGCGTGTGCGTGCGTGCGAGTGAGTGCGTGTGCGCGCCCGTCGTGTGTAGACTGAGGAAATTGATTGTTCGAATGCAAGGATGCAACCAAATGAGGTATTGGTGTGTGAATTTGGGAAGAATTTTCTATTTACAATTTGTGCCCACAGGGCCGAGTTCTTAGCTCTTGGACCCCGCCTTTGTAACCACCGATTGTCTAATGTACTGACTCCTGACCTATTTTATCTACTACCTATCATATCTACTACATATATTTATCTCTAACACACGTATATACATCCCAGAAAGCAGCCCGTAGCAGCTGTCTGACTCCCAGGTACATATTTACTATAAGGTGAAGGGGAGCATCGGGTGAAAGAAACCCTACCCCATTGTTTCTGCCTCGACCGGTAATCGAACCCGGGCCTTTACACACACACAATCTCACATAGTTGAGAGGCGGGACCAATGAGCCAGACCTCAACCTTTAGCATTCACATCTAAGTGAGTACACCTAGGTGAGTACACACACACACACACACACACACACACAAACACACACACACACACACACACACACACACACACACACACACACACACACACACACACACACACACACACACACACACACACACACACACACACACACACACACACACACACACACACACACACACACACACACACACACACACACACACACACACACACACACATATATTGCAGAGTGCAGTCTGCTATTGCAGACTGCAGGCAGACTGCATATTTTGGATTGTCAGAAAGCCTTGATACAGTGCCACACAAGAGGCTAGTGAAAAAGTTGGAGATGCAGGCTGGAGTGAAAGGGAAGGTACTCCGGTGGATAAAGGAGTACCTAAGCAACAGAAGACAACGAGTCAGTGTGAGGGGTGATGTCTCAGACTGGCGAGACGTTACAAGTGGAGTCCCGCAGGGGTCAGTCCTTGGACCTATACTGTTTCTAATATAAGTAAATGATCTCCCAGAGGGTATAGAATCGTTTCTCTTAATGTTTGCCGATGATGCAAAAATTATGAGGAGGATTGAAACAGAGGATGATAGTAGGAGGCTACAAGATGACCTAGACAGACTGAATGGTCCAACAAATGGCTGTTGAAGTTCAACCCGAGTAAATGCAAAGTAATGAAACTAGGCAGTGGAAACAGGAGGTCAGACACAGGATACAGAATAGGAGATGAAGTACTTAATGAAACGGACAGAGAGAAAGATCTAGGAGTTGATATCACACCAAACCTGTCTCCTGAAGCCCACATAAAAAGAATAACGTCTGCGGCATATGCGAGGCTGGCTAACATCAGAACGGCCTTCAGGAACCTGTGTAAGGAATCATTCAGAATCTTGTACACCACATATGTAAGACCAATCCTGGAGTATGCGGCCCCAGCATGGAGCCCGTACCTTGTCAAGCACAAGACGAAACTGGAAAAAGTTCAGAGGTATGCCACTAGACTAATTCCAGAACTAAGAGGCATGAGTTACGAGGAAAGGCTGCGGGAAATGCACCTTACGACACTCGAAGACAGAAGAGTAAGGAGGAGACATGATCACAACCTACAAAATCCTCAGGGGAATCGACCGGTAGACAAGGATAAACTATTCGACACTGGTGGTATGCGAACAAGGGGACACAGGTGGAAACGGAGTACCCACATGAGCCACAGAGACGTTAGAAAGAACTTTTTCAGTGTCAGAGTAGTTAACAGGTGGAATGCATTAGGCAGTGATGTGGTGGAGACTGACTCCATACACAGTTTCAAATGTAGATATAATAGAGCCCAGTAGGCTCAGGAATCTGTACACCAGTTGATTGACAGTTGAGAGGCGGGACCAAAGAGCCAAAGCTCAACCCCCGCAAGCACAAATAGGTGAGTACACACACACACACACACACACAGAAACCTAAATGAGGAGGATTTTAGGGCGCTTTGCACTGCCTACGTGAGACCCGTCTTAGAGTATGCCGCGCCATCATGGAGCCCCCACCTGAAGAAACACATAAAGAAACTGGAGAAGGTTCAGAGGTTTGCGACGAGGCTTGTCCCAGAGTTACGAGGGATGGGATATGAAGAGCGTCTGAAGGAACTGAACCTTATGACACTAGAGAAAAGGAGGGAGAGAGGAGATATGATAGGGACATATAAAATACTCAGGGGAATTGACAAAGTGGAAATAGATGAAATGTTCACACAATAATAACAGAACGAGGGGACATGGGTGGAAACTGGAAACTCAGATGAGTCACAGAGATGTTAGGAAGTTTTCTTTTAGCGTGAGAGTAGTGGGGAAATGGAATGCACTTCAGGAACAGGTTGTGGAAGCAAATACTATTCATACTTTTAAAACTAGGTATGATAGGGAAATGGGACAGGAGTCATTGCTGTAAACAACCGATAGCTAGAAAGGCGGGATCCAAGAGTCAATGCTCGATCCTGCAAGCACAAATAGGTGAGTACAAATAGGTGAGTACGCACACACACACACAACATCCACAGCTCTCAGTACTTAACGATTCATTACTAGTCTTGAGACAAAGAGGAAAACAACACTCATCTGCTCAAATTAACATATAATTGCCACAAGCAGGAGGCACTTCTCTCTTCTCCCTACCACCCTATCTCTCTTTCTCTTCATTAATACTCCCCATTCTCCTTTTTTCCTCTCCCTTCTCCTTCTTCCCCTCAATATCTTCCCATCCTTCATTATTCCCCCTCACTTCCTCACTTATTATCGCCTTTATCTTCTGAACAACTCCTCCCCATCTTAACTACTCTATCATCCCCTCATCCCATCACCTCTTCCTCCCCATCGCCCATGCTCCAGACACAGGTGATGGGGGTGAGGGCACCCTCCTCACCCGCCCCATTACCTATTCTTCAGTTCAACTCCAAAGTTGCTCTTGGCAGCCTAGTTCTTGATATTTGTCTTAAGTAATGAATTTAAGCATGCATACATGGGTACAATGGTGTGGCTTGGTGAGTGTGTTGGTGTGGTACAATGGTGAGGCTTGGTGAGTGTGTTGGTGTGGTACAATGGTGTGGCTTCGTGAGTGTGTTAGTGTGGTACAGTGGTGTGGCTTGGTGAGTGTGTTGGTGCGGTACAATGGTGAGGCTTGGTGAGTGTGTTGGTGTGGTACAATGGTGTGGCTTGGTGAGTGTGTTAGTGTGGTACAATGGTGAGGCTTGGTGAGTGTGTTGGTGTGGTACAGTGGTGTGGCTTGGTGAGTGTGTTAGTGTGGTACAGTGGTGTGGCTTGGTGAGTGTGTTGGTGTGGTACAATGGTGTGGCTTGGTGAGTGTGTTAGTGTGGCTTGGTGAGTGTGTTGGTGTGGCTTGGTGAGTGTGTTGGTGGGGTACTCTAGTACTTTTTCTCATCCTCATATCGGACATAGACCAGAACACAACCTATAGCACTGTATTCTCGCTTAGATTATTTGTTTTCCATTATATCTCCATCTCTTTTGAGCTCATTCAGATTTGAGCCTCCGTTTTGCCCTCCTTCCATTTGCAGCTCAATTCATACTGAGCTCCCTAACGCTCGATATTTCCATTCAGATTTAGTTTTGAGGTTCCTGAAGTTTCATCTTATCCAGCGTTCTCAGCTTTACATCATTTGGAGAGCTCCTCTTACTTGGAATGTTGAGATCTTAATTATTTCTTACGTACTTGAATGTTGAAATCTTGCGAACTTGAATGTTGAAATCTTACGTACTTGAATGTTGAAATCTTGCGAACTTGGATGTTGAAATCTTACGTACTTGAATGTTGAAATCTTGCGAACTTGGATGTTGAAATCTTGCGAACTTGAATGTTGAAATCTTGCGAACTTGGTTTGTTGAGCTTAACTTCCTGTTAAATAAATATTAGTCTAGTTTAAGATATGTATACATTACTTAATATTAACTCTTGGTAAATCAGTATTATAATAGTTTAAGATATTATTTCTAGCTTTGAATATAAGTTACATTCAGATAACGACCTTTAAGTATCTTTATCTATTTTAGATACTACAGATTGCGAACTTTAAGTTTTCAATTTGAAGGAACAAATTGTTTGGAATACACCATGTTTGAGCAACTAAATCCTGGTGAGTCTTGAGGTTAACAGGCAGATAAGGGTGAAGAAAAAGATTAGGGGGAAGACAAAACTAGGGTGAAGAACAGGTTAAGGGTGAAGAACAGGTTAAGGGTGAACAGTAGTTAAGGGCGTGGAACAGGTTTGAGGGAAGAGGTGTTATCGGGTGAAGCGATGTTATGGGGTGATGGGATGGGATGTAATGGGGTGATGGGGTGTTAAGGGTGTGATAAAGGGGGATGGGAAAGGGCAGAAAGTGTAGGTGTTTAGATGGAACGGGCAGGGTGGGAAGGGGAGATAGAGCGGGGAGGAATGAGTAGCGAGGATGGAGGAGTGGAGGGGGGGAGGGGGGTAGGATAGGGATGGAAGGGGGAAGACGGTGAGGGAGCGTGTCAGTGGGTGGTGATGGATGGCTGGCGGGTTGACATTGACGGACACGTTGGTCATCCCTTTGTCGACCACCTCTACTACCCCCACCTGCCATCTACCCCCACCTGCCATCTACCCCACCTGCCATCTACCCCCACCTGCCATCTACCCCCACCTGCCATCTACCCCCACCTGCCATCTACCCCCACCTGCCATCTACCCCCCTGCCATCTACCCCCCCTGCCTAATGTCACTTTCTTAGGCTTTGATATTCCTTATGTACGAATACTGACGCATTTAGTGTGATGACGACTGATCAGGTCAGGTCGTGCTAGGTCATGCCAGGTCAGGTCAGGTCAGGTCGTGCTAGGTCATGCCAGGTCAGGTCAGGTCGTGCTAGGTCATGCCAGGTCAGGTCAGGTCATGCTAGGTCATGCCAGGTCAGGTCAGGTCAGGTCATGCCAGGTCAGGTCAGGTCAGGTCGTGCTAGGTCATGCCAGGTCAGGTCAGGTCAGGTCGTGCTAGGTCATGCCAGGTCAGGTCAGGTCAGGTCATGCCAGGTCAGGTCAGGTCGTGCTAGGTCATGCCAGGTCAGGTCATGCTAGGTCATGCCAGGTCAGGTCATGCCAGGTCAGGTCAGGTCAGGTCGTGCTAGGTCATGCCAGGTCAGGTCAGGTCAGGTCAGGTCAGGTCACTTCCTCAGGCCTCGAGACCACACTGCTCCACCCCCATACTCTACCAATTAATTAACAAACAAACAAACTGAATATAATCTCGTTATAACACCTTTTTGTGGATTTTAATTAATAAGAATATAGTATAGGAGCAAGGAGTGTCCTGGGCGGCCAATCTGACGGTGGACAGACATCAGGCTGACAGACAGCAGACAGATAGACAGATAGAATGACAGACAGCAGACAGATAGACAGGTAGAATGACAGACAGCAGACAGATAGACAGGTAGAATGACAGACAGCAGACAGATAGACAGGTAGAATGACAGACAGCAGACAGATAGACAGGTAGAATGACAGACAGCAGACAGATAGACAGGTAGAATGACAGACAGCAGACAGATAGACAGGTAGAATGACAGACAGCAGACAGATAGACAGGTAGAATGACAGACAGCAGACAGATAAACAGGTAGAATGACAGACAGCAGACAGATAGACAGGTAGAATGACAGACAGCAGACAGATAAACAGGTAGAATGACAGACAGCAGACAGATAGACAGGTAGAATGACAGACAAACAGAGAAGCATAAAGATAAATTGACTGATACATAGATTTAAGATAGCTGGATAGCCAAGCTTCACCACATAATCTATCGCAACATAAACAAAAATCTACCATAACGTAAATTAACCTAACCAAACCTAACCTAACCAAACCTAACCTAACCTAACCTAACCTAACCTAACTTAACCTAACCTAACCAAACGCTAACTATCCTAATTAAACTTAACCGAACTTAAACTATCATAACTAAACCTAACCGAACTTAAACTAGCCAAACATTATCTATACCAAACCTAACCTTGCCTAACATAACCAAACATAGCCAAATATAACCTAATCTAACCAAACATAAGCAAACCTATTGTCCATGTATGCCAACCTAACCTAGCATAGCATAGGTCGACCTGGAAAAGGTCTCTGGAAAACGGAAACATGAATGTATACATGTGTGTTTGTATGTATATATGTATACATGTATGTATGTATGTATGTATATATTACGAGTAGGTGCGAGTGTGGAGGGTGTAACGAAGGATTGTGTGACACGATAACACAATCTGGACACCTCTTCTCTTCTCTTCTCTCTCCTGCTATATATGATATATCTGATATATCTCCACTGATATATCTCCCCCTGAGGAGTCTGTCTGTGCACTTTAGTTTTTATCTCCTCCTTTGGTTATACACGTTAGTTGTTATCTTCCCCCATTGGTTATATGTGTGCCTTTGGGCTCTATTTTCTCTACTGGCTGTATCTATACCTTTGGTTCTGTCTGTGCATTTGTGTTTCAGTGTATTTGATATTGCCTGCACTTTTGCATTCAATTGTGCTTGTACGTTTAACATTCTCTGTGTGTTCAAAAGCACCTTTGGGTGGTGTTTGACCGGTGTGATCACCTGTGTGTTCTGGTGTGTTTCTGTTTGACAGAAGCAAGTATATTGACCGTCTTAACGATCCTCCTGCTCAACGACTCTGCTTCTCGAAAGTAGAAATCTTTGGATGAGATTTAGATTCATTGACACCTTTCTTTTTCTTGGCGTCAGGCGGGGTTAATCGCTTCAGTTGATAACTGCAACGCCATCTATACCCATGGGGTCGCCACCTGTGCAACCACTGCCCCTGTACACCACCTGTACACCACCTGCCCCCCACCTGCACCACCTGCACCCCCTGCCCACCACCTCCACCACCTGCCCACTACCTGCACCACCTGCCCACCACCTCCACCACCTCCACCACCTCCACCACCTCCACCACCTCCACCACCTGCCCACCACCTGCACCACCTGCCCCCACCTCCACCACCTGCCCACCACTTCCACCACCTGCCCACCACCTCCACCACCTCCACCACCTCCACCACCTCCACCACCTGCCACCACCTGCACCACCTGCCCCCACCTCCACCACCTGCCCACCACTTCCACCACCTGCCCACCACCTCCACCACCTCCACCACCTCCACCACCTGCCCACCACCTCCACCACCTGCCCACCACCTCCACCACCTGCCCACCACCTCCACCACCACCTGCCCACCACCTCCACCACCTCCACCACCTGCCCACCACCTCCACCACCTCCACCACCTGCCCACCACCTGCCCACCACCTGCCCACCACCTCCACCACCTCTACCACCTGCCCACCACCTGCCCACCACCTCCACCACCTGCCCACCACCTCCACCACCTGCCCACCACCTGCCCACCACCTGCCCACCACCTCCACCACCTCTACCACCTGCCCACCACCTGCCCACCACCTCCACCACCTGCCCACCACCTGCCCACCACCTCCACCACCTCCACCACCTGCCCACCACCTCCACCACCTGCTACCAGCCACACATCTCTCATCAACCATCGCCACCTGCCACCATCGCCACCTGCTCCTCCACGCACCATCTGCAGTAGTGAACAGAATTTCGTACGCGAGTGTGTGTGCTGTGCGTGCGTGCGTGTGCGTGCGTGCGAGTGAGTGCGTGTGCGCGCCCGTCGTGTGTAGACTGAGGAAATTGATTGTTCGAATGCAAGGATGCAACCAAATGAGGTATTGGTGTGTGAATTTGGGAAGAATTTTCTATTTACAATTTGTGCCCACAGGGCCGAGTTCTTAGCTCTTGGACCCCGCCTTTGTAACCACCGATTGTCTAATGTACTGACTCCTGACCTATTTTATCTACTACCTATCATATCTACTACATATATTTATCTCTAACACACGTATATACATCCCAGAAAGCAGCCCGTAGCAGCTGTCTGACTCCCAGGTACATATTTACTATAAGGTGAAGGGGAGCATCGGGTGAAAGAAACCCTACCCCATTGTTTCTGCCTCGACCGGTAATCGAACCCGGGCCTTTACACACACACAATCTCACATAGTTGAGAGGCGGGACCAATGAGCCAGACCTCAACCTTTAGCATTCACATCTAAGTGAGTACACCTAGGTGAGTACACACACACACACACACACACACACACAAACACACACACACACACACACACACACACACACACACACACACACACACACACACACACACACACACACACACACACACACACACACACACACACACACACACACACACACACACACACACACACACACACACACACACACACACACACACACACATATATTGCAGAGTGCAGTCTGCTATTGCAGACTGCAGGCAGACTGCATATTTTTGGATTGTCAGAAAGCCTTTGATACAGTGCCACACAAGAGGCTAGTGAAAAAGTTGGAGATGCAGGCTGGAGTGAAAGGGAAGGTACTCCGGTGGATAAAGGAGTACCTAAGCAACAGAAGACAACGAGTCAGTGTGAGGGGTGATGTCTCAGACTGGCGAGACGTTACAAGTGGAGTCCCGCAGGGGTCAGTCCTTGGACCTATACTGTTTCTAATATAAGTAAATGATCTCCCAGAGGGTATAGAATCGTTTCTCTTAATGTTTGCCGATGATGCAAAAATTATGAGGAGGATTGAAACAGAGGATGATAGTAGGAGGCTACAAGATGACCTAGACAGACTGAATGGTCCAACAAATGGCTGTTGAAGTTCAACCCGAGTAAATGCAAAGTAATGAAACTAGGCAGTGGAAACAGGAGGTCAGACACAGGATACAGAATAGGAGATGAAGTACTTAATGAAACGGACAGAGAGAAAGATCTAGGAGTTGATATCACACCAAACCTGTCTCCTGAAGCCCACATAAAAAGAATAACGTCTGCGGCATATGCGAGGCTGGCTAACATCAGAACGGCCTTCAGGAACCTGTGTAAGGAATCATTCAGAATCTTGTACACCACATATGTAAGACCAATCCTGGAGTATGCGGCCCCAGCATGGAGCCCGTACCTTGTCAAGCACAAGACGAAACTGGAAAAAGTTCAGAGGTATGCCACTAGACTAATTCCAGAACTAAGAGGCATGAGTTACGAGGAAAGGCTGCGGGAAATGCACCTTACGACACTCGAAGACAGAAGAGTAAGGAGGAGACATGATCACAACCTACAAAATCCTCAGGGGAATCGACCGGTAGACAAGGATAAACTATTCGACACTGGTGGTATGCGAACAAGGGGACACAGGTGGAAACGGAGTACCCACATGAGCCACAGAGACGTTAGAAAGAACTTTTTCAGTGTCAGAGTAGTTAACAGGTGGAATGCATTAGGCAGTGATGTGGTGGAGACTGACTCCATACACAGTTTCAAATGTAGATATAATAGAGCCCAGTAGGCTCAGGAATCTGTACACCAGTTGATTGACAGTTGAGAGGCGGGACCAAAGAGCCAAGCTCAACCCCCGCAAGCACAAATAGGTGAGTACACACACACACACACACACACAGAAACCTAAATGAGGAGGATTTTAGGGCGCTTTGCACTGCCTACGTGAGACCCGTCTTAGAGTATGCCGCGCCATCATGGAGCCCCCACCTGAAGAAACACATAAAGAAACTGGAGAAGGTTCAGAGGTTTGCGACGAGGCTTGTCCCAGAGTTACGAGGGATGGGATATGAAGAGCGTCTGAAGGAACTGAACCTTATGACACTAGAGAAAAGGAGGGAGAGAGGAGATATGATAGGGACATATAAAATACTCAGGGGAATTGACAAAGTGGAAATAGATGAAATGTTCACACAATAATAACAGAACGAGGGGACATGGGTGGAAACTGGAAACTCAGATGAGTCACAGAGATGTTAGGAAGTTTTCTTTTAGCGTGAGAGTAGTGGGGAAATGGAATGCACTTCAGGAACAGGTTGTGGAAGCAAATACTATTCATACTTTTAAAACTAGGTATGATAGGGAAATGGGACAGGAGTCATTGCTGTAAACAACCGATAGCTAGAAAGGCGGGATCCAAGAGTCAATGCTCGATCCTGCAAGCACAAATAGGTGAGTACAAATAGGTGAGTACGCACACACACACACAACATCCACAGCTCTCAGTACTTAACGATTCATTACTAGTCTTGAGACAAAGAGGAAAACAACACTCATCTGCTCAAATTAACATATAATTGCCACAAGCAGGAGGCACTTCTCTCTTCTCCCTACCACCCTATCTCTCTTTCTCTTCATTAATACTCCCCATTCTCCTTTTTTCCTCTCCCTTCTCCTTCTTCCCCTCAATATCTTCCCATCCTTCATTATTCCCCTCACTTCCTCACTTATTATCGCCTTTATCTTCTGAACAACTCCTCCCCATCTTAACTACTCTATCATCCCCTCATCCCATCACCTCTTCCTCCCCATCGCCCATGCTCCAGACACAGGTGATGGGGGTGAGGGCACCCTCCTCACCCGCCCCATTACCTATTCTTCAGTTCAACTCCAAAGTTGCTCTTGGCAGCCTAGTTCTTGATATTTGTCTTAAGTAATGAATTTAAGCATGCATACATGGGTACAATGGTGTGGCTTGGTGAGTGTGTTGGTGTGGTACAATGGTGAGGCTTGGTGAGTGTGTTGGTGTGGTACAATGGTGTGGCTTCGTGAGTGTGTTAGTGTGGTACAGTGGTGTGGCTTGGTGAGTGTGTTGGTGCGGTACAATGGTGAGGCTTGGTGAGTGTGTTGGTGTGGTACAATGGTGTGGCTTGGTGAGTGTGTTAGTGTGGTACAATGGTGAGGCTTGGTGAGTGTGTTGGTGTGGTACAGTGGTGTGGCTTGGTGAGTGTGTTAGTGTGGTACAGTGGTGTGGCTTGGTGAGTGTGTTGGTGTGGTACAATGGTGTGGCTTGGTGAGTGTGTTAGTGTGGCTTGGTGAGTGTGTTGGTGTGGCTTGGTGAGTGTGTTGGTGGGGTACTCTAGTACTTTTTCTCATCCTCATATCGGACATAGACCAGAACACAACCTATAGCACTGTATCATCCTTTGCAGATGACACGAGGATTTTCATGAGAGTTGGCAACATAGAGGACACGGCAAACCTCCAATCAGATGTAGATCAGGTCTTTCTATGGGCTACAGAAAATAATATGGTGTTCAACGAAGATAAGTTCCAGCTCATGCGCTACGGAAAAATTGAAAATATAAAAACAGAAACCACGTACAAAACTCAGGCAAATCATAACATAGAACGAAAAGGCAATGTAAAGGATCTGGGTTTACTCATGTCGGAAGACCTTACCTTTAAAGAACACAATAAAGTAGCCGTCACAACTGCAAGAAAAATGACAGGTTGGATAACAAGAACTTTTCACACTAGAGATTCTATACCGATGATGATACTTTTCAAAACGCTTGTGCTCTCTAGAGTGGAGTACTGCTGCACAATGACAGCCCCTTTCAAAGCTGGAGAAATTGCTGACCTGGAGAGCGTGCAAAGATCCTTTACTGCTAGAATCCACTCAGTAAAACATCTAAATTACTGGGACCGACTAAAGAGCCTAAATCTGTACTCCCTTGAGCGCAGGCGGGAGAGATACATAATAATTTACACGTGGAAAATAATTGAGGGGCTGGTCCCAAACCTGCACACAGAAATAACACCACATGAGACCAGAAGACATGGCAGGATGTGCAGAATACCCCCGTTGAAAAGCAGAGGTGCAACAGGTACTCTGAGAGAGAACTCTATCAACATCAGAGGCCCGAGATTGTTCAACACGCTTCCACTACACATAAGGGACATAACTGGCCGACCCCTCGCAGTGTTCAAGAGAGAACTGGATAAGCGCCTCCAAAGGATACCTGATCAACCAGGCTGTGACTCATACGTCAGGCTGCGAGCAGCCGCGTCTAACAGTCTGGTTGATCAGTCCAGCAACCAGGAGGCCTGGTCGACGACCGGGCCGCGGGGACACTAAGCCCCGGAAGCACCTCAAGGTAGCCTCAAGGTAGGTAGGGGTACAGTGGTGTGGCTTGGTAAGGGTGTTGGTGTGGTACAATGGTGAGGCTTGGTGAGTGTGTTGGTGTGGTACAATGGTGAGGCTTGGTGAGTGTGTTAGTGTGGTACAGTGGTGTGGCTTGGTGAGTGTGTTAGTGTGGTACAATGGTGAGGCTTGGTGAGTGTGTTAGTGTGGTACAGTGGTGTGGCTTGGTGAGTGTGTTAGTGTGGTACAATGGTGAGGTTTGATGAGTGTGTTGGTGTGGTACAATGGTGAGGCTTGGTGAGTGTGTTAGTGTGGTACAATGGTGAGGCTTGGTGAGTGTGTTAGTGTGGTACAATGGTGAGGTTTGGTGAGTGTGGTACAATGGTGAGGCTTGGTGAGTGTGTTAGTGGGGTACAATGGTGAGGCTTGGTGAGTGTGTTGGTGTGGCTTGGTGAGTGTGTTGGTGTGGTGCAATGGTGTGGCTTGGTGAGTGTGAGTTGGTGTGGTACAATGGTGTGGCTGGTGAGTGTGTTAGTGGGGTACAATGGTGAGGCTTGGTGAGTGTGTTGGTGTGGTACAATGGTGTGGCCTGAGGGGGTGTAAGGGATAGAACAGTGTGGCTGGCACCAGAGCCACGAATGTAGAGTGGTGTTCAACAGGAGCGACAATTAAGGGCGGATCTATTCAAGACGTTCACACAGGAGCTAATGGCAGGCCAAAGGAACATGCAAGAGGGAATGCTTGGCTGATTAAAAATACATGCTAGCTTACACTGCTGTGTGTGTGTGTGTGTGTGTGTGTGTGTGTGTGTGTGTGTGTGTACTCACCTAGTTGTACTCACCTAGTTGTGTTTGCGGGGGTTGAGCTCTGGCTCTTTGGTCCCGCCTCTCAACCGTCAATCAACAGGTGTACAGATTCATGAGCCTATCGGGCTCTGTCATATCTACACTTGAAACTGTGTATGGAGTCAGCCTCCACCACATCACTTCCTAATGCATTCCATTTGTCAACCACTCTGACACTAAAAAAGTTCTTTCTAATATCTCTGTGGCTCATTTGGGCACTCAGTTTCCACCTGTGTCCCCTTGTGCGTGTTCCCCTTGTGTTAAATAGACTGTCTTTATCTACCCTATCAATCCCCTTCAGAATCTTGAATGTGGTGATCATGTCCCCCCTAACTCTTCTGTCTTCCAGCGAAGTGAGGTTTAATTCCCGTAGTCTCTCCTCGTAGCTCATACCTCTCAGCTCGGGTACTAGTCTGGTGGCAAACCTTTGAACCTTTTCCAGTTTAGTCTTATCCTTGACTAGATATGGACTCCATGCTGGGGCTGCATACTCCAGGATTGGCCTGACATATGTGGTATACAAAGTTCTGAATGATTCTTTACACAAGTTTCTGAATGCCGTTCGTATGTTGGCCAGCCTGGCATATGCTGCTGATGTTATCCGCTTGATATGTGCTGCAGGAGACAGGTCTGGCGTGATATCAACCCCCAAGTCTTTTTCCTTCTCTGACTCCTGAAGAATTTCCTCTCCCAGATGATACCTTGTATCTGGCCTCCTGCTCCCTACACCTATCTTCATTACATTACATTTGGTTGGGTTAAACTCTAACAACCATTTGTTCGACCATTCCTTCAGCTTGTCTAGGTCTTCTTGAAGCCTCAAACAGTCCTCTTCTGTTTTAATCCTTCTCATAATTTTAGCATCGTCCGCAAACATTGAGAGAAATGAATCGATACCCTCCGGGAGATCATTTACATATATCAGAAACAAGATAGGACCGAGTACAGAGCCCTGTGGGACTCCACTGGTAACTTCACGCCAATCGGAGGTCTCACCCCTCACCGTAACTCTCTGCTTCCTGTTGCTTAGATACTCCCTTATCCACTGGAGCACCTTACCAGCTACACCTGCCTGTCTCTCCAGCTTATGTACCAGCCTCTTATGCGGTACTGTGTCAAAGGCTTTCCGACAATCCAAGAAAATGCAGTCCGCCCAGCCCTCTCTTTCTTGCTTAATCTGTGTCACCTGATCGTAGAATTCTATCAAGCCTGTAAGGCAAGATTTACCCTCCCTGAATACATGTTGGCGATTTGTCACGAAGTCCCTTCTCTCCAGATGTGTTACCAGGTTTTTTCTCACGATCTTCTCCATCACCTTGCATGGTATACAAGTCAAGGACACTGGCCTGTAGTTCAGTGCCTCTTGTCTGTCGCCCTTTTTGTATATTGGGACCACATTCGCCGTCTTCCATATTTCTGGTAGGTCTCCCGTCTCTAGTGACTTACTATACACTATGGAGAGTGGCAGGCAAAGTGCCTCTGCACACTCTTTCAGTACCCATGGTGAGATCCCATCTGGACCAACAGCCTTTTAACATCCAGATCCAGCAGGTGTCTCTTGACCTCCTCTCTCGTAATTTCGAACTCCTCCAAGGCCGCCTGGTTTACCTCCCTTTCTCCTAGCACAGTGACCTCACCCTGTTCTATTGTGAAGACCTCCTGGAACCTCTTGTTGAGTTCCTCACACACCTCTCTGTCATTCTCTGTATACCTGTCCTCGCCTGTTCTAAGTTTCAATACCTGTTCTTTCACTGTTGTTTTCCTTCTGATGTGACTGTGGAGTAGCTTTGGTTCGGTGTTGGCTTTGTTTGCTATTTCATTTTCAAAATTTTTCTCTGCTTCTCTTCTCACCCTGACGTACTCATTCCTGGTTCTCTGGTATCTCTCTCTGCTTTCTGGTGTTCTGTTATTCCGGAAGTTCCTCCACGCCTTTTTGTTCAGTTTCTTCGCTTCCATACATGCCTTATTATACCATGGATTCTTCTGTTGCTTCTCGGATTTTTCCCTTTGGGCCGGGATGAACCTGTTTACTGCCTCCTGACACTTTTGGGTAACATAGTCCATCATACCCTGTACAGACTTGTCTCTAAGGTCTGTGTCCCAAGGTATTTCACTTAGGAAACTTCTCATATGTTCATAATTCCCCTTTCGGTATGCCAGCCTTTTGATTCCTAGTTCTTTTTGGGGGGGAGATAAGTCCTAGCTCTACCAGGTACTCAAAGTTCAATACACTGTGGTCACTCATTCCCAAGGGCGCTTCCATCTTAACTTCCCTTATATCCCATTCATTTAGGGTAAATATCAAATCAAGCATTGCTGGTTCATCTTCTCCTCTCATTCTTGTTGGTTCTTTGGTGTGCTGGCTTAGAAAGTTTCTTGTTGCCACGTCCAGCAGCTTAGCTCTCCATCTTTCTGGTCCTCCATGCGGGTCTCTGTTCTTCCAATCTATCTTCCCATGGTTGAAGTCTCCCATAATTAGTAGTCCAGATCCATTCCTGCTAGCAACAGAAGCTGCTCTTTCTATTATGTTAATGGTGGCCATGTTGTTTCTATCATATTCGTGAGCTTGGTGAGTGTGAGTGGGCTTGGTGAGTGTGTAGTGCCCCGGGTGTTAAATAATTTATCTTTATATACCCTAACATACTAAATCTACCCTACGCTCAGAGAGTGTGTATGTGTTCACCTTTTAAATTCAAAATGTAAATATTCAATCTCTCTCTCTCTCTCTCGCACACACACACATATACACATTAATATATATATACATTTATACACACCGCATTCGCTAAACAGCCATTAGAAGCTCTAAAGCTTTTCACCAAGCAAATTGCTTGCTTCCATCACAGTAATTTTTTGTGGATTCTCAACCACCAAATACAATAGAGCCATTGCTGTAGCCAATGGCCAGTGAAGCCATGGCCACAATGCTTGCGAGTGTCTGTTCGTGATTGAGAGAGAGAGAGAGAGAGAGAGAGAGAGAGAGAGAGAGAGAGAGAGAGAGAGAGAGAGAGAGAGAGAGAGAGAGAGAGAGAGAGAGAGAGAGAGAGAGAGAGAGAGAGGAGAGAGAGAGAGAGAGAGAGAGAGAGAGAGAGAGAGAGAGAGAGAGAGAGAGAGAGAGATGATACATCCTGCCTCGTCTCAATGTGTCAACAGAATATCGCTCCCTGATGTTCGTAGGGTGTGTGTGTGTAGGGTGTAGGGTGTAGAGTGTAGGGTGTAGGGTGTAGAGTGACCATGACGGGGGGGGGAGGAAGAGCAGTGATGTGCATGAGTGCTGGCTAATGCGTTTTCTTATGTTGGCGGTGGACGTTGGTTGCCCGTTTTCTTTCGTTGTTTTTTTTCAACGTTATGGTGGCCGCGGTTTCTTAAATGTTTATCTGTTTACCCTTTCCAACGGCAACCACTCTCCCAACACCACCACCAACAACACTACACCCACAACCACCTATACCAGCCACCTATCCTGGAACAACCCAATCCACCCCCAAACAACATCTACCCCATTACTACCTCACCCCCCCCCCCCCTCCTCTCTCACACCCATTCCAACACCTCTGTCCTCAGGTGAAGGTCGTGATTTCCCTCGTGTTTTTTGTGTGTTTTGTAGTGATTAACGCAGCTGGAACAGCCTCTGTTTGGACGACGGTGTAATGAGTGACTAGTGAAGTGAAAGTTTATTTTGTAAGTTACATAATCTCGTGAATTAAGGAAGTGTTGAGTGGTTTTGGTTTGAACAATTTCGCAGGCTCATATTGCTCCCCAAAATTTGCCAGTGCAGGCTATTAAACATATGGCCCTGTATGACTAACCATCCTGCGAGATGGGCTTTTAGTATCACTGCTACCTTATTCAATCTTGTGTTGTTGATATCCTCAAAATGCATCCGGAGTCTGCCAGTGCAGACCGCTTATCACATGCCTCTGTATGACTAACCATCCTGTGTGATGGGGATTTTTTAGTATCACCTAGTTAGCTTTTCTGACACACTGTACTCCACTTCATATAGTCTAGGGCAGCTGCACTAATGCAGATGTACCTCATTTCTTAATAACAAAAAAAAAGCAGGTAATCGGATTTCTTTACATCGTGGCGCGG
>NW_025571484.1:0-12336 GCF_020424385.1 Procambarus clarkii | reverse complement strand
GTGTGTGAGTAGTGAAGATGGTTACAGTATTGTGTGAAGACGGTTACAGTATTGTGTATGTAGTGAAGATGGTTACAGTAATGTGTATGTAGTGAAGATGGTTACATTATAGTGTGTGTTGTGAAGATGGTTTCAGTAGAGTGTGTGTAGTGAAGATGGTTACATTATAGTGTGTGTTGTGAAGATGGTTACAGTATAGTGTGTGTAGTGAAGATGGTTACATTATAGTGTGTGTGTTGTGAAGATGGTTACAGTATAGTGTGTGTAGAAAGGATGGTTACATTATAATATGTGTTGTGAAGATGGTTACAGTGTAGTGAAGATTGTTACGTTATAGTGTGTGTTGTGAAGATGGTTACAGTATAGTGTGTGAATTGAAGATGGTTACATTATAGTGTGTGTTGTGAAGATGGTTACATAATAGTGTGTGTTGTGAAGATGGTAACAGTATAGTGTGTGTTGTGAAGATGGTAACAGTATAGTGTTTGTTGTAAAGATGGTTACATTAAAGTATGTGGAGTGAAGATGGTTATAGTATAGTGTGTGGAGTGAAGATGGTTACAGTATAGTGTGTGGAGTGAAGATGGTTACAGAATAGTGTGTGTAGTGAAGATGGTTGCAGTGAGGATATAATGTGTGTATTCACCTAGTTGTGCTTGAGGGGGTTCATCTCTGCTCTTGCGGAGCAAGAGTTCTTTCCCTCTTTCCTAAACACCCAACTCTCGTATGCCCAGTCCTCGACGACGTGCACCTGACTGATGATATTTTCTTAGAAGCGGACAGACTTGGTTTTCTTCTGGTGGCAGCCATCGTCGCCGGAGACCTTTTCCTTCTCCATACTGATCAGGCCGCTTCACACTATCAAGAACCTAAAGAATACTTCTAGTAATAATATACCAGATGCAAGAATTATAGTCATGCTAATAGTTCGACTGGTCTATTAAGTGCGATGCCCAGTAGTGATGTACTCACATCATACGTCTTTTACATATAAATAAGATACCTTTATAAACTTTATCTATTCTCTTCAAGAGCTTGTAGGTAGTTAAGAGTCTCTCTCTCTCTCTCTCTCTCTCTCTCTCTCTCTCTCTCTCTCTCTCTCTCTCTCTCTCTCTCTCTCTCTCTCTCTCTCTCTCTCTCTCTCTCTCTCTCTCTCTCTCTCTCTCTCTCTCTCTCTCTCTCTCTCTTTTTCAACATGTCTTCGACTCGAAGCTGAAGACTCTTAATTGTGAAATTAATCCTGTGGCAAAATTTCGACCATTTTTCCAAGTTTTTGTTATGCTTCATAAGGTGTGGGTTCCCAGCTGTCGCTGCATACTCAGGTAATGGTCTCACATATGTAGTATGTGTGGATTTGGAATCCTTTTAGTTTAGATTTTTAAATGACGTTCTTTTGTTTGGTAACTTCCCATATGGTGCTAATGATGTCCTGTTCACATTAGCTTGTGGTGTTTAGTGTTTGGATAATTTCTACTCTCGGATGATGATATGTCGTGATTGTAGGTGTTGTGTGGTGGTGATGTGTAGTAACGGTAGGTGTTGTGTGGTGGTGATGTGTAGTGACGGTAGGTGCTGTGTGGTGGTGATGTGTAGTGAAGGTGGGTGTTGTTTGGTGGTGATGTGTAGTGATGGTAGGTATTGTGTGGTGGTGATGTGTAGTGATAATAGTAGTAGGGTTGACACGCCACAGGGGAATTTTTTTTTCTGGGAGAAAATTCCCCTGTAGCGTGTCAGGGTTTTCAGGTGAATTTAGAAATTCCCCTGTAGCGTGTCGGGGTTTTTCAGGTTCCAATATTCCCCTGTAGCGTGTCGGGGTTTTCAGGTAAATTTTTTTTTCAGTCACAGATTTTAGAAGTAAGGATGGTCATTTTTGCAGATCAAGGGTTATTTGTTAAAGTTCATCAAGTTGCTCATAAGTTGTATTTAGTAGGTTCTATCTTATGTTCTTATTCCCCAACCCCTTAACCTAACCTCTTGTAATCTTAGTGTATTTAGTAGGTTCTATCATATGTTCTTATTCCCCAACCCTTTAACCTATCCTTTCAGATGTAGTTTGTTGAATATATTATCCTTTTCCTAACCTTTCAGATGTAGTTTTGTTTTTCCTTTTTGTATATTTTTACCCAAACCCACCATCCCACTTAACCTTCTTTCCTTCTTTACTTTGTTTTCACATATAAGTTCATTCTTTATCATAGTAATAATAAAAAATTACAATAGTAAAGAATCAGATCTACTAAGACTTGAAATTGAGAAACAAGAGCTCAAGGGAGTGAGAGCATGAAAGAAGAGCAAGGAGTAAGAGAGAGGGGGCGGAAGAAAATGGGACCAAAGAAGAGAGAATGAGAGAGAGAGTGTGGGCATGGGGGAACTAAGACTTGAATTTGAGAAAAAGAAAACTAAGTGAATGAGAGTAAGGGTGTGAGAATGGGAGCAATAAGACTTGAATTTGAGAAACAAGAGAGCATTTGAGCAAATGAGGGAGAGAGAGGGGGAGGAAGAGAGAGAATAAGGGAGAGAGATAGAAAAGGAGGGTTAGAAGGAGTAGGAGAATCAAAGTAAAGAAGGAAAGATGGTTTATTTGGTAAAAATATACAAAAAAGGAAAAACAAAACTACATCTGAAAGGTTAGGAAAAGGATAATATATTCAACAAACTACATCTGAAAGGATAGGTTAAAGGGTTGGGGAATAAGAACATATGATAGAACCTACTAAATACACTAAGATTACAAGAGGTTAGGTTAAGGGGTTGGGGAATAAGAACATAAGATAGAACCTACTAAATACAACTTATGAGCAACTTGATGAACTTTAACAAATAACCCTTGATCTGCAAAAATGACCATTTGAGAAATTGGCCCTTGAAACGAGTAAGTTCCCATATATAACAAAAAACCTTTGAAATGGTTAAACACCCAATCTTAAACAAATAACACTTGAAATGCAAAAACGTCCATTTGAGAAATTATCCCTTGAAATGAGTAAGTTCCCATATATAACAAAAATTCTTTGAAATGCTTAAATATCCAATCTCTAACAAATAGCACTTGAAATGCAAAAACGTCCATTTGAGAAATTATCCCTTGAAATGAGTAAATGCCCATATATAACAAAAATTCTTTGAAATGCTTAAATATTCAATCTCTAACAAATAGCACTTGAAATGCAAAAACGTCCATTTGAGAAATTATAATTCTTTGAAATGCTTAAATATCCAATCTCTAACAAATAGCACTTGAAATGCATAAGTGACCATTTGAGAAATTAACTAATGAAATGAGTAAATGAATATGAGACAATGATTGACGAAACACAAAGACAAGAAGGAATACTTAAGTTAGATCATGTCTGGTTTGACTAGATAAGTTAGGAAACATCAGTTTGGGAATGTAAGATTAAGTTAGGTAAAGCAAGTTAGGTTACGTTAGGATAGGTAAGATAAGTTATGTTAGGATAGGTAAAGTTAGGTTATGAAGGTTAAGTTAAGTTAGGTAAGACAGGTAAAGTTAGGTAAGATAGGGAAGGTAAGGTAAGTTATGTTAAGCAGAATAAGTTAGGTAAGTTAAGTTAGGATAGGTAAAGTTAGGTTAAGTTAGGGAAGGTAAGGTAAGTTAGGTAAGATAGGTAAAGTTAGGTTAAGCAGAATAAGTTAGGTAAGTTAAGTTAGGATAGGTAAAGTTAGGTAAGATAGGTTAAGCAGGTTAAGTTAGGAAAGGTAGGTAAGGTAAGGTAACATAGGTAAAGTTAGGTTAGGTTAGGTTAGGTAAGATAGGTAAGGTAAGTTAGGTAAGATAGGTAAAGTTAGGTTAAGCAGAATAAGTTAGGTAAGTTAAGTTAGGATAGGTAAAGTTAGGTAAGATAGGTTAAGCAGGTTAAGTTAGGAAAGGTAGGTAAGGTAAGGTAACATAGGTAAAGTTAGGTTAGGTTAGGTTAGGTAAGATAGGTAAGGTAGGTTAAGCAGGTTAAGTTAGGAAAGGTAGGTAAGGTAAGGTAACATAGGTAAAGTCAGGTAAGATAGGTAAGATAGGTTAAGCAGGTTAAGTTAGGTAAGATAGGTAAGGTAACATAGGTAAAGTTAGGTTAGGTTAGGTAAGATAGGTAAAGTTAGGTTAAGTTAGGGAAGGTAAGGTAAGTTATGTTAGGATAGGTAACGTTAGGTTATGAAGGTTAAGTTAACTAAGTAACATTGGGTAGAGAGGATAGGTTACGTAGGTTTGAACAGTGTAGTTCAGAGAACAGTTTAAAAGGTAAAATGTCTAAGAAAATATATTTAACAGAAGTGTAAGTTTGATATGAAAAGCTGAACTAGTTGTATTTGGAGAGAAATTTTATGCCTGAAGATGTCTTAGAGAACAACTTTGGAGAACGAAGATGAATTAGAGATCGCTTTGATGACTCTGAGAATAACTCTGGTCAACGAATATGGATTGGAAAGTTTCTCTAATGAACGAAGGTGAGTTAAGATTAACTTTTATGATTTAGAGAACATCTTTGGTAGCTCTGAGAAAGACTTTGTTGTCTTAGAGAATAACTTTCAGGACTTAGAGAATGTCTTTGATGAATGGAAGTGAGTTAGAGAATAACATATCATGACTGAGAATAACTTTTGATAACTCTTAGAACAACTTTGATGTCTTAGAGAATAACTTTAGATGTCTCTGAGAATGTCTTTGGATAACTCTGAGATTAACTTTGATGTCTTTGAAACAACTTTGACGTCTCTTGGAATAACTTTTGTGGACATGAGAATATCTTTGGATAACTCTGAGATTAACTTTGATAGCTCTGGGAATAACTTTTATGATTTTGAGAACATCTTTGATGTCTTGGAGAACAACATTGATGTTTAGAGAACAACTTGGATGAACAAAGATGTCTTAGAAAGCTTCTCTGTTGAACGAAGGTAACTTAGAGATTAACTTTTATGATTTAGAGAACATCTTTGATGTCTTAGAGAACAAGATTGATGTCTTAGAGAACAACTTGGATGAACAAAGATGTCTTAGAAAGCTTCTCTGTTGAACGAAAAGATACTTAGAGAATAACTTTGACGACTGTATTTAACTTTTGATGACTTTGAAAACAAGTTTGTTGAACGAGGATGTCTCAGAAGGCTTCTTTGAATAACGAAGGTGACTCTGAGAATAACTTGATGACTCTGAGAAAGACTTTGTTGTCTTAGAATAACTTTTGATTGTTCTGAGAATAACTTTAGATATCTCTGAGAATAAGTTTGATGAACGAAGATATCTTACAGAGCAAATTTTATGTTTTGAAGAATAACTTTTTGATGACTCAGAGAATAACTTTTGTTGACATAGAGAATAACTTTTATGTCTTAGAGAAGAACATTGATGGCTTAGAGAGAATATCTTTGATGAAAGATGATGTCTTGGATTAACTTTGACGTCTCTTGGATTAACTTTGATGACTGAGAGTGAGTTAGAGATTACCTTTGTTAACTCTGAGAATAACTTTGATGAACAAAGATGTTTTGGAAAGTTTCTCTGAAGAACGAAGGTGACTCTGAGAATAACTTTTGTTAGCTCTTTGAATAACTTTGATGACTTTGAGAATGACTTCTGAGAACATGGGTAGTATTTGAATGCGTCTTTGATGTAATGAAAAGTAACTTTGATGACTCGAAGATATCTTGCAGATCAACTTTGATGACAGAGCTTAACTTTTGTTGTTTTAGAGATTAACTTTTGATAGCTCCGAGAATAACTTTTATGCCTCTGAGATTAACTTTAATGAACGAAGATGTCTTAGAAAGTTCTCTGATGAATGAAAGGCTACTTGGAGAATAGCATTTTGATGACTGAGATTAACTTTTGATGACTCTGAGAATAACTTTGGTGTCTTTGAGTAAGTCCTTGATGTATTGAAGAGTGTCTTTGATTTCTCGAAGAGTAACTTTGGTGTAACGGAGAGCACCTTTGACTATTTTTCTTACGTAGCGACATATAATTTTAGTTACGAAAGTGTTGAAAAAGTTACATTTGACTATTTTAGTGCTCCACAAAGTATAAATGTCAGTTAAGAACGACGATGATAGATATCTTTGACTATATTTTCTTACTTGACTATGGATAAAGTTAGTTATGAACAGTGCTGAAAAGATTCCTTTGACAATTTTTAGCTAAGCGAAAGGCTGTTTTAGTTAAGAACGGTGTTGAATGAGGTTAATCCTGACTATTTTCAGATGAGAGAAGTGATATTTCAGTTAAGAAATGACAAGGAAACATGATGAAGTAACTATTTTTAGTTGACCGATGAATACTTTTAGTTGAGCAAAAGCCAAAACATGATGAACATGACTTTTTCTGATGATTGGCAGATAATTTTAGTTATGAACTGACAATGAAACATGATGAACACGGTTATTTTCTGATGAATGGGGAATATGTTTAGTTAAGAAATGATGAAAGTTATTATTTTTAGTTGATTGACGATGGATAAAAGCTAGTTATGAACAGTTTTGGAAAGTTTCCTTTGACAATTTTTCTTGATGAAACATAGCGCCTGTTAAGAAAGTGCTGAAAAAAGTTTCCTTTGACAATTTTTAGCTAAGAGAAAGGTTGTTTTAGTTAAGAACAGTGTTGAACGAGGCTATTTCTGACTATTTTTAGTTGACTGGATAATAAGTTTAGTTGAGAAATGACGAAAGTGACTATGTTTTAGTTGATTGGTGAAAGATTTTTTAGTTAAGGAACGTTAGATAACATGTAAGGGGAAAAACCCAGAGAACATATGGGGAACATGGCAAAGAACATATGTAAGAAAAGTTGATGAATACAGTGAACATGCTGGGAATATGAACTTGTAGAGGAACATGAATATTGACAAAGAACATAGTGAACATACGGGGAAAGCGGTAGAAAAGAATTGAACTGAGCATGCTGTGAACATTTATAGAACATGGAATGAATGCAGAAAAACATGGAAAAATGTGAAGAAAGCGCTAAGAACATTGAGAACATGAATATTGAGTATAAAAGTTATACAGAGAACATATGATGCACATGAAAACATGACAAAGAACATAGTGAACATACGGGGAAAACGGCAGAAAAAATTTGAACTGAGCATGCTGTGAACATCTGTAGAACATGGAATGAACACAGAAAACATGGACAAAAAGTGAAGAACACAGCTGAATATAGAGAAAATATGCAAATACAGTATGATTATTGAAGGTTTGGGTACGTTGGGGAGGGTAATGTAATTATTCTGATAAACAGATAGGCTGGAGAGGAACTTGGTCGGATATAATTATGTCTGATGATCTAAGACAGAGGAAATGTAGCTTGGTTAATGCCCTGATTAATTTTACTACGTTAGAAAATAAGGTGATCTTAAATCTTAGGATGATTTAGTTGGAAATAAAGAACTTGTACAAAATGAACTAAGCTGGGGCACAAGAGTTGAAACTTGATAACTGAACTGGTTTTTATTTACTATGTCTGAAAATGTAGTTGGGTGATTTGGACTGAGAGTAATGAATTTACAAAGTGAGCTTGGACGGAGGACAAGAGCTAGAGTTTTATAATTGTTTACTTCATATTTACTATGTCTGAAATACAGAGGGTAAAAATTTCGGGGAAATTGATGGTTTATTTACAAAGACTTGAGGGTGGAAGAGGGTGGGGGACGAGAGCTGGAGCTCAGTAACTGACTTGATTTTATTTACGGAGTCTGAAATACAGAGGGTAAAAATTTCAGGGGAATTGATGGGTTATTTACAAAGATACGAAAGAGAATTAAGGCGGGGACGAGAGCTGGAGCTCGATAACTGACTTGATTTTATTTACGGTGTCTGAAATACAGAGGGTAAAAATTTCAGGGAAATTGGACTGTTACTAATGATTTTGTACAAATGAACTAAGCTGGGGACAAGAGCTAGAGTTTGATAATTGTTTGCATTTACTAAACTATGTCTGAAATACAGAGGGTAGAAATTTCAGGGAAATTGGACTGATACTAACGAAGATACGAGAGAGAGCTAAGGCGGAGGACAAGAGCTGGAGCTTGGTAACTGTTTTGATCTTATTTATGGTGCCTGAAATACAGAGGGTGAAAATTTCAGGGAAATTGGACTGATACTAACGAAGATACGAGAGAGAGCTAAGGCGGAGGACAAGCGCTGGAGCTTGGTAACTAAATTACTGTATTGATCTACATTTGAAATATGATTATTTTTAAATTTTAGAGGGATTGGAATGATAGTATTCATTATACGACAGGGGACTAAGGTGGGGGGAACGTGAGCTAGAACATGCTTACTAACATGATTTATTTGTGTAAAACTGACTTGCTTAATGAAAAGGAGCAAACATACGATGTTGGAAAATAGTTGAACTGAATGAAAGGAGAGAGAGAGAGAGAGGAGGGACGGTCCAGATATTATGGATAAGATAAGATAAGAGGTACCCTGTATGCGATGTCTGGCTGGCCGGCCGTAAAGTAAATAAAGGTGACGCGACAGATTGCGAGGTAAGGGGGGAGGGAGGGGGGTGTGATGTACGAAACCCTGAAAACGATGACTTACACAGGTGATTTTCTAAATTTACATGAAAACTATGGCTTACATAGACGATTTTGTAAGTTGAAAACATGTAAAATATGTCCGTAGAGTTCTCCTGGAAGCCCTAAAGAGCTACACACGTTATTTGAATTTCTCCCATAAGGCCTTAACAAACTTCTATGTCTCGGAAATTATTTTTCTTATAAGAAATCCTTACTTCTAAAATCTGTGACTGAAAAAAAAATTTACCTGAAAACCCCGACACGCTACAGGGGAATATTGGAACCTGAAAAACCCCGACACGCTACAGGGGAATTTCTAAATTCACCTGAAAACCCTGACACGCTACAGGGGAATTTTCTCCCAGAAAAAAAAATTCCCCTGTGGCGTGTCAACCCTACTACTGATAATAGGTGTTGTGTGGTGGTGATGTGTAGTGACGGTAGGTGTTGTGTGGTGGTGATGTGTAGTCAGGATAGTTGTTGTGTGGTGGTGTTCTGTAGTGACGTAAGGTGTTTTGTGGTGGTGATGTGTAGTGATGGTGGTGGGTGTTCTGTAGTGGTGGTGATGAAAATTTAAGTATTTTTGGAAGATGGCTACAGTTACGAGGCTGGTCGTTACAGTGTAGATGGTTACAGTGTTACAGGTTGTGTGAAGTAAATACGGTTACAATGATGAGGGTTGTCATTAGTTAAGACGATTACTGTGGTGAAGATAGTGCGATAGTGCGTAGTAACTATGGTTAGTGACGATAGTCATTTGTAGTGAAGATCGACACCACTGACGACTGTGTTGTAAAGTTACAGCGATGAAACTATTTTATAATAAAGATGATTACAGTGAAGATATTGTGTGTACTGAAAATGATTATAGTGAAGTTTTTGTGTGTAGTTAAGATGGTTACAGTGAAGATAGTGTGTAGTGAAGATGGTTACAGTAAAAAATAGTGTGTAATGAAGATAGTGTGTAGTGATGATAGAGTGTAGTGAAGATGGTTACTATGAAGATAGTGTGTAGTGAAGAGAGTTACAGTATAGTGTGTGTAGTGATGATAGTGTGTAGTGAAGATGGTTACTGTGAAGATGGTTACAGTATAGTGTGTGTGTGTGAGTAGTGAAGATGGTTACAGTATTGTGTGAAGACGGTTACAGTATTGTGTATGTAGTGAAGATGGTTACAGTAATGTGTATGTAGTGAAGATGGTTACATTATAGTGTGTGTTGTGAAGATGGTTTCAGTAGAGTGTGTGTAGTGAAGATGGTTACATTATAGTGTGTGTTGTGAAGATGGTTACAGTATAGTGTGTGTAGTGAAGATGGTTACATTATAGTGTGTGTGTTGTGAAGATGGTTACAGTATAGTGTGTGTAGTAAGGATGGTTACATTATAATATGTGTTGTGAAGATGGTTACAGTGTAGTGAAGATTGTTACGTTATAGTGTGTGTTGTGAAGATGGTTACAGTATAGTGTGTGAATTGAAGATGGTTACATTATAGTGTGTGTTGTGAAGATGGTTACATAATAGTGTGTGTTGTGAAGATGGTAACAGTATAGTGTGTGTTGTGAAGATGGTAACAGTATAGTGTTTGTTGTAAAGATGGTTACATTATAGTATGTGGAGTGAAGATGGTTATAGTATAGTGTGTGGAGTGAAGATGGTTACAGTATAGTGTGTGGAGTGAAGATGGTTACAGAATAGTGTGTGTAGTGAAGATGGTTGCAGTGAGGATATAATGTGTGTATTCACCTAGTTGTGCTTGAGGGGGTTCAGCTCTGCTCTTGCGGAGCAAGAGTTCTTTCCCTCTTTCCTAAACACCCAACTCTCATATGCCCAGTCCTCGACGACGTGCACCTGACTGATGATATTTTCTTAGAAGCGGACAGACTTGGTTTTCTTCTGGTGGCAGCCATCGTCGCCGGAGACCTTTTCCTTCTCCATACTGATCAGGCCGCTTCACACTATCAAGAACCTAAAGAATACTTCTAGTAATAATATACCAGATGCAAGAATTATAGTCATGCTAATAGTTCGACTGGTCTATTAAGTGCGATGCCCAGTAGTGATGTACTCACATCATACGTCTTTTACATATAAATAAGATACCTTTATAAACTTTATCTATTCTCTTCAAGAGCTTGTAGGTAGTTAAGAGTCTCTCTCTCTCTCTCTCTCTCTCTCTCTCTCTCTCTCTCTCTCTCTCTCTCTCTCTCTCTCTCTCTCTCTCTCTCTCTCTCTCTCTCTCTCCTCTCTCTCTCTCTCTCTCTCTCTCTCTTTTTTCAACATGTCTTCGACTCGAAGCTGAAGACTCTTAATTGTGAAATTAATCCTGTGGCAAAATTTCGACCATTTTTCTAAGTTTTTGTTATGCTTCATAAGGTGTGGGTTCCCAGCTGTCGCTGCATACTCAGGTAATGGTCTCACATATGTAGTATGTGTGGATTTGGAATCCTTTTAGTTTAGATTTTTAAATGACGTTCTTTTGTTTGGTAACTTCCCATATGGTGCTAATGATGTCCTGTTCACATTAGCTTGTGGTGTTTAGTGTTTGGATAATTTCTACTCTCGGATGATGATATGTCGTGATTGTAGGTGTTGTGTGGTGGTGATGTGTAGTAACGGTAGGTGTTGTGTGGTGGTGATGTGTAGTGACGGTAGGTGCTGTGTGGTGGTGATGTGTAGTGAAGGTGGGTGTTGTTTGGTGGTGATGTGTAGTGATGGTAGGTATTGTGTGGTGGTGATGTGTAGTGATGATAGGTGTTGTGTGGTGGTGATGTGTAGTGACGGTAGGTGTTGTGTGGTGGTGATGTGTAGTCAGGATAGTTGTTGTGTGGTGGTGTTCTGTAGTGACGTAAGGTATTTTGTGGTGGTGATGTGTAGTGATGGTGGTGGGTGTTCTGTAGTGGTGGTGATGAAAATTTAAGTATTTTTGGAAGATGGCTACAGTTACGAGGCTGGTCGTTACAGTGTAGATGGTTACAGTGTTTCAGGTTGTGTGAAGTAAATACGGTTACAATGATGAGGGTTGTCATTAGTTAAGACGATTACTGTGGTGAAGATAGTGCGATAGTGCGTAGTAACTATGGTTAGTGACGATAGTCATTTGTAGGGAAGATCGACACCACTGACGACTGTGTTGTAAAGTTACAGTGATGAAACTATTTTATAATAAAGATGATTACAGTGAAGATATTGTGTGTACTGAAAATGATTATAGTGAAGTTTTTGTGTGTAGTTAAGATGGTTACAGTGAAGATAGTGTGTAGTGAAGATGGTTACAGTAAAAAATAGTGTGTAATGAAGATAGTGTGTAGTGATGATAGAGTGTAGTGAAGATGGTTACTATGAAGATAGTGTGTAGTGAAGAGAGTTACAGTATAGTGTGTGTAGTGATGATGGTGTGTAGTGAAGATGGTTACTGTGAAGATGGTTACAATATAGTGTGTGTGTGTGAGTAGTGAAGATGGTTACAGTATTGTGTGAAGACGGTTACAGTATTGTGTATGTAGTGAAGTTGGTTACAGTAATGTGTATGTAGTGAAGATGGTTACATTATAGTGTGTGTTGTGAAGATGGTTTCAGTAGAGTGTGTGTAGTGAAGATGGTTACATTATAGTGTGTGTTGTGAAGATGGTTACATTATAGTGTGTGTGTTGTGAAGATGGTTACAGTATAGTGTGTGTAGTAAGGATGGTTACATTATAATATGTGTTGTGAAGATGGTTACAGTGTAGTGAAGATGGTTACGTTATAGTGTGTGTTGTGAAGATGGTTACAGTATAGTGTGTGAATTGAAGATGGTTACATT
>NW_025571483.1:0-18950 GCF_020424385.1 Procambarus clarkii | reverse complement strand
TGACCAAAACACTAACAACAAGAAACACCAGCGTGACCAAAACACCAACAACAAGAAACATCAGCGTGACCAAAACACCAACAACAAGAAACACCAGCGTGACCAAAACACTAACAACAAGAAACACCAGCGTGACCAAAACACCAACAACAAGAAACACCAGCGTGACCAAAACACCAACAACAAAAAACACCAGCGTGACCAAACCACCAACAACAAGAAACATCAGCGTGACCAAAACACCAACAACAAGAAACACCAGCGTGACCAAAACACCAACAACAAGAAACACCAGCGTGACCAAAACACCAACAACAAGAAACACTAGCGTGACCAAAACACCAACAACAAGAAACACCAGCGTGACCAAAACACCAACAACAAGAAACACCAGCGTGACCAAAACACTAACAACAAGAAACACTAGCGTGACCAAAACACCAACAACAAGAAACACCAGCGTGACCAAAACACCAACAACAAGAAACACCAGCGTGACCAAAACACTAACAACAAGAAACACCAGCGTGACCAAAACACCAACAACAAGAAACACCAGCGTGACCAAAACACCAACAACAAGAAACACCAGCGTGACCAAAACACCAACAACAAGAAACACCAGCGTGACCAAAACACCAACAACAAGAAACACCAGCGTGACCAAAACACCAACAACAAGAAACACCAGCGTGACCAAAACACCAACAAGAAACACCAGCGTGACCAAAACACCAACAACAAGAAACACCAGCGTGACCAAAACACCAACAACAAGAAACATCAGCTTGACCAAAACACCAACAACAAGAAACAGCTGTTGAAAGATGAGTTTCTGTTTCATCAACTGGCCTCAGAACACGGTACACAGTAGCGAAGTGTCCCCCTACCCTCTAACAACTGTGACGACCACTGTAGTACATAGTATCTAAGTGATCCATACTCACTGCCGACTGTAAAGTTTAATGTACACTAAAATAAATATGGTATAATTGAAGATTTACCACAAATTCAACACTTTGTTATTAAAGTTGTTGTTGTTAAAGATTCGCTACCTGGAACAAAAAATTCCAAGTAGCACAGGCTATAGCGAGCCCGTTGTGGATGATATATTTATTTAAATTTGGAGGTTTAGTTTATATAATTAATATTTTTTTCATTTGCAAAACATAAGTTTTGTGCTAAAATTTAATAAATTAAAATAACCAAGATTTGAAAAAAAAATCAATTTATATTGGTAATCAAATTGTAATAAAGCCATACATCTAAAATGAGAACTAATTGCATTCAAGAAGTAATAAATATTAATATCCTGCGCTTCCTCCCACACTCATAAGGTCGGCTGGTCGTCATTTTCTATACCGCTTTAATGGTAACTTTTATTTTCAATTTTTTTTTTATGTTTCATTCCACCAGATATTTTGTGTTGATACTTCGAATACCTTATTAATATTCCGTTTGTGTACCGTATTTTTAGGCCACTGTCATAGTCGTGAGTGAGCAAGGATCACTTAGTTACTGAGGCACCATTCCTTCCTCCCCCCCCCCCCCCCAACCGTTCACTGATCCTTATCCTGTAATCGGGTGCAGTGCCTGGTTATGGTTATGTTGTGGCTGAGGGTGTGGAGGCTGGTGATGATGTTGTTCAGGGCCTTGTTGAGGTTGGTGATGCAGTGCCTGGTTATGGTTATGTTGTGACTGAGGGTGTGGAGGCTGGTGATGATGTTGTTCAAGGCCTTGTTGAGGTTGGTGATGCAGTGTCTGGTTATGGTTATGTTGTGGCTGAGGGTGTGGAGGCTGGTGATGATGTTGTTCAGGGCCTTGTTGAGGTTGGTGATGCAGTGTCTGGTTATGGTTATGTTGTGACTGAGGGTGTGGAGGCTGGTGTTGATGTTGTTCAAGGCCTTGTTGAGGTTGGTGATGCTGTGCCTGGTTATGGTTATGTTGTGGCTGAGGGTGTGGAGGCCGGTGTTGATGTTGTTCAGGGCCTTGTTGAGGTTGGTGATGCAGTGCCTGGTTATGGTTATGTTGTGACTGAGGGTGTGGAGGCTGGTGTTGATGTTGTTCAGGGCCTTGTTGAGGTTGGTGATGCAGTGCCTGGTTATGGTTATGTTGTGGCTGAGGGTGTGGAGGCTGGTGTTGATGTTGTTCAGGGCCTTGTTGAGGTTGGTGATGCAGTGCCTGGTTATGGTTATGTTGTGGCTGAGGGTGTGGAGGCCGGTGTTGATGTTGTTCAGGGCCTTGTTGAGGTTGGTGATGCAGTGCCTGGTTATGGTTATGTTGTGATTGAGGGTGTGGAGGCTGGTGTTGATGTTGTTCAGGGCCTTGTTGAGGTTGGTGATGCAGTGCCTGGTTATGGTTATAACAATAAGCACTACAATAAACATCATGAAAGAGGAAGATCCGGACAACGTCTTTATGCGTGATATCCAAATCCCTGTAAATATAATTGATATCAACACGAGCGTGGCAGATTTTGAGTAAGGGTACCGAGTGATGTCTGGGGCCAGAGTGTGATATTGTCCTAATAGCAGCTTTGTGTTGGGTAATTACAGGACGTAAATGATTTTGGGTAGTAGAATCCCAAGCACAAATACCATAGTTGAGATAATGATAGATGAGGGAGTAATAGAGCATCACCAGGGCAGGGCGAGCTGGTATATAATATCTGATCTTAGAAAGAATGCCAACAGTTTTTTAAACTTTTTTGATATATTTAGAATGTGTCCCTGGAAATTCAGCTTGTGGTCAATGAGAATGCCAAGAAATTTGCCATCTACTTTGTTACAATTTTGGGTATTATTTATCCTGAGATTTATTTGATTTGAGGATTTATTGCTAAACAAAATATAGAAAGTTTTGTCAATGTTGAGGATGAGTTTGTTGGCAGTAAGCCAAAGATGGACTTTATTTAGCTCAGTATTCACTGTGACATTTAGAGCAAGGGGGTCAGGACTGGAGTAAATGAAGGATGTGTCGTCAGCAAATAGAATTGGTTTGAGGTGTTGGGGGGCATTTGCAAGGTCATTAATATAGATGAGGAAGAAGAGAGGGCCAAGTATGGTGCCCTGAGGAACACCAATGTTAATGGGTAGGGTGGGAGAAATTGAATTATTCACAGAAACATTCTGGAGCCTGTCAATAAGGTATTGCAGGGAGTGACCTCTGACTCCATAATGATGTAATTTAAGAAGAAGGTTTTGGTGGTTGACAGTGTCAAAAGTCAATCAATAACACATGGAATTAACACATGTGTCAATAACACATAGAATAATATCACTCCGTCCCACGGACCATCAACAATGATTGAATTACCACAATTCTGCTAGAATGGAATATAAAATATTACATGGACATCTCTCTCAGTCCTTGGCTAATCTACGTATATTATGTTCCCATGTGTACCCACACACACACACATATGTACGACTGTCTGCACAAGACGTAAGTCCCTCTGGACTGACAAGATGTCAACAAGGGTGATACTCTCGCTCGTCCACACTCCACTATCACCTTTACAGGTGCTCTTAGTGACAGTGCGACGGAACGCCTGGCTTCGAATTCAGGCTTAGAGACTAATAAATCGCAAAAAATACACACATAAGTATTTACTCATTTATACAGCCGGCTTATACACATAATCACTCAATTGTCCTACACTGCAATCAGGCACCCTGCTGGCGGGTGGCTGGCTCACGGCGCTGTAGGTGGTGTAGATGGTGGCGCACTAGGTGGTGGGTGGTAGGCTGTGGCGGCCTCCCCTCTCCCGAGCAAGCGTAGCACTCCCAACACTTTGGCGCCAAAACACTGACTCGAGATTTCCACGAAATTCTATGAGAAAACTGCCCCCTGAACACTTGACATAAATTTCCCCGTTCCCCTTGACTGCTACAGAGCACTAGCAGGAATTTGAACGTTTATAATCAGTGGTATGGGGACTTACGAGACTTGGTACTTCTCGTATGCAAATTACCCACGATCCCAGATCTCTACCCACTGGTAGATCCCCACGATCCAGATCTCTACTACACAATGTCTTTCTCTCCTTCGAACGACGACTTCGGCCGGATTCTGCTGTGACCGCGGTCGTAGATGAAGCAGGAGGTGAAGTAGTTGAGTAGTCATACCACCTTTTGCCCTATATCAATTCGGCCGAATGAGCACAGGGAGTGTCAGGTCAAGGTGGTGGCTGAGTTCAGAATGATGCCTTGAGGGAAAAACACGCCGGTGATCCCGTGTCTCCTCAAAAGAACCTATGAGAGGGAGGCACACAACGGCCTACCCCCCTCAACCAATCAGAGACGGTGTAGCATGGCCCAGGGGCAACTTCAAGATGGCTGACTCCCCAGATGTTTGCTAAGGCGGCGGCCGTTGCCATGACGACAATGTTGGAGCTCGTGGGAGGCCCAAGCGCGAACCCTGAGCTGACTGTTCCCGCGCAAATTTTGAGTCCCTCCAAGCTAAGAAAGAAAAGATGCTATTGGCTATAACTCTGTCCACAGACGTGCTATCCCGGCCAGGGTAACATTTCTGGAATGCTGATGACTGGGGCTCTCACATGAGCCCAAACACTAGATGTTTCGGGTAATAGTTACGAAACTTAGGTCCGCGCACTTAACAAGTGCACTTAACAAGTGTACTGGCTTCCACAGGCAGGAGAGCTTCATTGTAAGTGAGCTGGTAAACCATCCCCTCACACTTCTTGTATATAAATAAATAAATAAATAAATAAATCCGCACACTTGAAAATGAAGGAACGACGACGTTTCGGTCTGTCCTGGACCATTCTCAAGTCGATTCTCGAAACGTCGTCGTCGTCCCTTCATTTTCTAGTGTGTGGATTGGTCAACCTACTTTTATCTGAATAAACATTTGATTTGATTTGTTGTTCAGGAACTTCCTGGGATAAAACGCGAACACTCCTTGAGGAACTGTGAGGGGCTTATCTGTTTTTCCTCGTAACGGTCCCAAAGTTTCCACAAATGTTCCTGTTTCTCTTTACTGCCCTAGCTTGCGGCGACTCGACTTCAACTTTTGTTCTGAAACCAGTTGGTATTGCAAGGTTACAAGGGACGCCTCACGGTATAGCAGTGGAATTAAAATATATAAAGTCAAGTTGTCCCTCTCTTTCCTTTGATTCAGACGTCGCTGGTGCCATCCTTCTACGTCATTCATGGTCCTCACCAGTCGTGTGAATGCAAGTAGTGAAGATGAGGACTACGACCGTGCGCACCATCTGGCCAGGTGGCACTCTTGAGTGCCAACTGGGCAGGTAGCGCGCAGGTGTCTAGTCCCAAAGGGTTTGGGGTGATTTTCCCGGAAGTTTGGCGCGTGTTGGACGCGTGTGAGCGTCCGATGTTTGGGTATGTGGTCAGGAAAGATGGGAGGACATGTTGTTGGGGATGTAGGAGAGTATGTGTATTCGTTTGCCTTGTTCGGGTAGAAGGTAGACACAGTAGTCGCTTCTGTATATATTTATTGACTGAGATAGCAAGGTATATATCTGCCTAGCCGAGGTCCTTCTACTCTGAGTCTGTGAGGATAACTGAGGCTGCTGGGAGCATGCTTGATGCTCCTCTGTCTGGCATGACGTCAGAGGCCTACTCGCCTGTGATTGGTTACATTTCAACTGACAGAATTTGAGTATAACACCGCTCGGACACGCTACCAAGTCGACGTCCCTTGTCGACAAGCTCTGGCTAGCTATATAGTTACAATGATACTGAAAGGACCTCGATGGCATTCAATAATGGCTTACATGTGAAATTTGCATAATAAAACATTGAAAGAAGATCAAGTGTGCGTAATACTAACAACTCGGCATATATGCACCAAAAAAAATTCATCATAATAGGTGAAAATCATGGTAACAATTCTTTGATTAAACCAGAGTATTAAGAACATGTGTATGTCTACTGATCAGATATGAACAATACAACTCAAGGTATTGCCTAAACAAAATTATTAACATGTGTCAATGGCATGTGCTTGAAAACCATACAAAATTAAACAATTATTACATTAATGGAACAAAGTTCTGACCTAACAACCACAATTGAATTTCAAGATAGATAATGATTTTTTTTTTTTTTTCTCTTTTTTTTTCTGAAATAATACAATATATTTACAAGACCAATGTACAATATATATAATGTGCAATATATTTACAAGCATATACAAGACCTGGATCAAGAAGACTAACATCTGCGTGATAGCAGTCAGGATTCACTGGCCTCAATGTGGTTGCTAGAACAATAATAACTCTTATGACAAGCACTGTAAAAATACAAATGGTAGTAGACTTAACAATGGCATCTAATTTATAACAAAATAAAGTTGAGAAAAACTATACATTATATATAATGGTAATAATAAGACACATGTGGTAGAAATACTGCAAATGATTTTTTTTTTTTTTTTTTCCAAAACAAACAGAATAACTGCAGAGTGCATTCAATTATAAATTCTGCGGATATCTACACCTAGCTCATCCAGAGCACTATACAACTCTGGCTCTGACTGAAGGTCCGGAACAGGTGAAACTTCATGCGACAAACTATCATCTTGAGAGATATCCTCGTTAACATCTAGCCAATGGACATGTGGTGAGTGCACGGTTGAAACGAGAGGTCTAGATCTAAGATTATAATTGCTAGTATGGGGTTGCTGAACATCAAGTGGTCTGTCAACCACAGAAGGTGGTGTCCGAGTAGGAGTATCTGTCTGGGTAAGTTCATTGTCATCTTCCTCATCAGTCTCGTCAACAGTCATTTTAGCTAACTTCATGTGGTCTAAATGTTCATTTATATACTCTCCTGTTAACAAGTTCTTAAGTCTGTATTTGTTACCTTTGATAAGCTCGGTTACCTTATATGGACCCAAAAATTTCTTAGTTAACTTGTACATAGGACCAGACCTGTGTTGGTTAAGTATCATTACTACAGATCCAATAGTTATTTTACTGGGTTTAGCTCGTGCATTCCTTGCTAGAGTGAACTCGGCTGTTGCTTTGGACAGTTGTTCTCGTATTTTCTTGAATACTAGTTGCATTTGTCTACGCTTCACTTGAACAAAATCATCTACGTTATATAAGGGAGTAGGAGGTACGTTAATCAATTCATTAGGGAGGATCTTATCTGTACCATAAAGAATAGCGTGAGGTGTGTCACCAGTAGAAACATTAATTGAAGAATTTATAGCACACTGAATTAAGGGTATAAAATCATCCCAATTGTTGTTATCAAAATTCAACGTGACTCTCAAGGCATCTAACACTTTCCTGTTAGTACGTTCAGCTAGTCCATTACTTGCCGGATGATAAGGCATGATGCTACATTTTTTGATGTTATATAAATCACACAAGCTAGTTTGAATACTATTACTGAATTCTGGACCATTATCTGAAAGGATTACTTTAGGCATACTATATCTACAAATTATTTGGTCATGGAATGCGCTGGCTATGGTTTCTGCTGTTTTGTTCGGGATAGGAACTAGTTCGCAAAACCGTGAAAAATTATCGACCATTACAAGCAAATGTTTGTTCCCTTTCTCTGTTTCCGCAAAATTTGTCAATAAATCCATCGATATTCGTTCCCAAGGAGCTTTAGTTGCTGGGTACACCTGAATTGGATTAGGTCCTGAAACATGTCCCTTGTGCTGTAAACAAGTTAAACATCTGTCAACATAATGAGCAATCTCCTTAGCCATTTTTGGCCAAAAATATTTCAATCGACCTTGTTGGAGTGTACGATCCTTTCCTGGATGTGCACTTGCAGGAGCATCATGGATAATTTTTAACACAGTTGGTACCAAGACAGCTGGAACAACTAACTGACAACATTTCCTCGGGGCTGTCCCTAGCTTTACTACTCTACACAGTAAATTGTCCAACATAACTAGTTCTTTCAATGGTACTGGCGGTTTATGAATCGGGCGAGTGTCTTGCTTAGTCAAAAATTTAATGACAGGTGCCCATATGGGGTCTTGTCTTTGTTCCGTTTCTACTACTGTAGCATCTAATGCTGGGTAATTTAACTGAATCGCAGCTACGTGTCGAGAAAACGCATCGGCTACAACATTTTGCTTTCCTGGAATATAACCAAATGTGGGATTGAATTCTTGAATTGTTAGCAAATATCTAGCAAACTTTCCAACTGGATTCTTATTTTTGAACAAGGGAATTAATGGTTGGTGATCTGTAAGAACATGAACTGGGTAATTATAAATTGTATCCTTGAAATGTTTAAGTGCCCAAACAACTGCCAAGGCTTCTCGTTCTGTTGCACTATAATTTTTCTCTTCTTTAGATAAAGTACGGCTAGCATAAGCTATTGCGTGATCTCTGTGACCTTCTGTTTGAAGTAATGCAGCACCTAAACCTATGTCACTAGCATCTGTAACCAACGTAAAAGGTTTAGAAAAATCTGGGTACCTAAGGACAGGTGACGAAATCAAGGCTGCTTTGAGTTTTTTGAATGACTGATCCTGGGCCTCTCCCCAAACAAAGGGTTCATCTTTTCTTTGCAACTTGTAAAGCGGAGCGGCTATAATAGAGAATCCAGCAATAAATGAACGATAAAATCCTACAAGACCTGTGAACTGTCTTACGGCTTCTGCGGTACGAGGTGTTGGAAAATCACGGGCAGCAATAATTTTTGATTCATTCAATGTAATACCTGAAGGTGTAACTGTATGACCTAGGAAATTAATCTTTTGCTTTAAAAATGAACATTTTGCAAGCTTTATTTTTAAATTAGCTTCAGCGAGCTTTGCAAGTACCTTTTCAAGGTTCTGGAAATGAGTCTGAATATCTTGCGACATGATTATGAGTTCATCAAGGTAAACTAGAAGCGTACTTCCTATCAATCTACGAAATAGATTTGTCATGAGCCGTGAAAAGGTTATTGGACTACTACGCAAACCAAACGGCATTCTTTTGAAATGAAAATGACCATTGGGAGTACTAAAGGCTGTCAATTGTTTACTTTCCTCATCAAGGGGGATTTGCCAGAATCCCTGCAACAAATCTAACGTTGAGAATACTTTGTTTCGACCAATACTTTGCAACAAATCATTTAGAACTGGAAGTGGGAAACGATCAGGTATTGTTACTCTGTTAAGCTTGCGATAATTGATTACAGGTCTCCAAGTCCCATCTCGCTTTGGTACAAGAATCAATGGAGCGTTCCATGGCGAATTACTCGATTCAATTACATCACTCTGTAACATTTCTTCTACAAGTCTATCTGCTTCTGCTCTCTGAGAATGGGGAAGACGGTAAGCTGGTACATAAATAGGCGTAGTTCCTTGTTCAAGGGGAATTTTATGTGTAATGAGAGGAGTGAGACCTAATTTTTCTCCTGGTAGAGCAACAACAGCTCTATTCTTGTTCAAAATTTTCAAAAGCTGAACCACAGAGTCAGGAAAATCAGTAGGACTGAGGTGTTGCACTTGCACCTCTGGCTGAGATCCCTGTTCTCCTGGTGTGAGTGTACAAACAGTATGATCCATGGAGACATCATCCACAACTCGCACCGGTAACGAGTAATGGGCAAAATCTACAACATGGGTACCAGACTGGAGATGGATATCGGCATTACTTGTGTTTGCGATAAAAAGTGTGACGGTACCATCCTGCACTGTGTGCCAGGAGGGTTCAACAAATGTACCATTCACTTTACATGTTTCACTTTCCGCAATCACATCCGACAACTCAGGCACTCCCTGAACCTTAACTCTTATTCTGGTGAGAGAATGAGGGTGTAGCACAGTGTCAGTAGCCATGGAACCACTGACTTCAGAGATGGAAGCTGCCAGGCGAGCGAGACAACGAGAATCCGTTAGGGCGTCCCCTTCCAGAAAGTCCCGATACTCATTCTCCTTAACAACTGCACAACTACTATGCTTCAATCGAGTGCCTGTTTTCTCGGGTATGCTACCACGACAATGATCTGACAACCCTACGCTAGCAAGGCGGGTGTCAACAAAATTAACGTAATCTGATTGAAGGTTGAACTCGTGGCCCTGTCGATACATGCTACACAAGGGTATGACATGGTCTTTGATACTTATGTTCCAACGATGGGGAAACAATGCAATATTTTCATCAATCATGGTGTACAGACCTAAGAGAATGTCTCCAGGAAAATGAATGATGTCAACAACTAAACATGTTATAGACAATGTGACATCATTGAACTTGAGTGGGAGGTCAATTTCACCCTGAACTTTTACTTTATTTCCTGAAATACCACTTAGAAAAGGTATGTGTGACTGTTTTAAAATAGTAGGGTGCTTACTCTCAATGTCTCTAAGAGCTGAGGGCTTGACAATATTAATTTTTGCACCTGAGTCAAGAAAAACTTTTAAAACTCTACCATGTACAATGGCTGAGACAAGGGGACCATCACTTGAGACTGGACAAGTTACTATTTTTGACTTATGTTGTCTGGGATATCTGTGTCTTGTTTGTGTCAAATTTACTGTGGATCCGTCAACATCTACAACTGGTCTAGAGTCAGTGTCCTCCTCTGTCAAGTGTCCAAATCTATTTTGGGTAGCTACTGAATACACAGGGAGGGCACTAGGATTGGCTAGCTTGAATTGGTTAGCGGATGGCCTTGGGGGTTTCCCAACAACATGGAGTGAACATTCTGAGCTCCAGCATTCTGTGACTGAGCATTATAATTTGAAGTTGCATTATAGCTGGGCTGGGAGTTGTAATTACGAGAGTTCTGATAATGTCTTGGACGCTGTGAGCCTCGCCAAGACTGACCATGGGAGTTACGAGGTGGAGATGTCCTTTGCCTAGCTCTACAATCTGCAGTGTGGTGACCAACTTGTTTATGGTACGTGCAATATGGAAGCCTAGAATGATTAGATTGATGAGGGGGCCGAGAGAATTGTCTAGGAGGTGATGATCTAGGGGCGGACCAACAGTCCCTTGCAAGGTGGTTACTCTTACCACAATGCCAACATGAGGGAGTGGATGGTTGTGGACTATGGCGTTTCGGCATTTTATGAGGCGGCGAATTTGACTGGGGGCTACGAGCATGGGTACGCTTCTGCGACCAAGAGTTTTGAGAATTTGTGGGAGGATGCTGAGAGCTTGTGACTACATTTACAGCATCAGAGGGTGGCAACAGTTGAGCACTTCGGGGAGCTAGTTTATCTGCGGCATTGTTAATAGCCTCAAATACTTCACCAATTTCATGTTTAACACCAAAATTTTGTTGCTCAACGATTGGTTTTGTATGCTCGGGGGCAAAATGCATTAAAGTACCAAATGCTATCATTTTGGCCATAGCCTCAGGGGACAGATTATTGTCTTTATCTAACCAAGTCGAATTATTCATAGCGGAAACTAAGGCATACAGATACTGATCGAGACGGCTAGTAAACGCATTAAACGATTCACCAGGCTGCATGGTGGCATTGGCAATTTTCTTGACTAACCTATATGGGTCAAGGTCTCCTTTATTAACAAAGCGACGGCGAAAGAAATCCTTAAATTCAGGCCAAGACTGGAGGCTAACAATGGCTTTCTCATCAACAACAAAACGTGCATCACCTTTGGTTGTGTCCACGGCTGACCGTGCAATTGCTAAGTATTCGGCATCAGTAGGCTTAGAAAAACGTGCAACTGTTTTCGCTTCAACCTTACTAAACCATGATTCTAATAAACGCGATTCCCCAGCAAAAAGAGGAATAGCCATTTCCTGAGCTGATCTCTGGCCATTGGGACGAGCAACTGTTCCCATTGATTCTGAAGGGGTTTCAACAGTGGTAGGCATTGTCACAGCCGTGGAAGTAATATTTGAACGCAGATTATAATTAAGTGCACCTGGCATCAGAAATAGTATACACAAAAATAAACACAAAAAAATATCAACTTGGCTAAAGTAAAAATGGCAGAAATAAAATGATTAAATTGGGCTAGGCAAGAAAATAATCAAGAACAAGCAATTGTAAACTAAATTTAGCAATCTTTCATTAAAAAAATGACTGGAATTAGATGTATGTAAATTAATTAAACCAGACTAAGCACAGCAATTGAGAATATAAAAACTGGAAGTGCAATTGCAAAATTTCATTAAAAAGATTCAACACAACAAGTGGCAATGCAAGAAATATGTATGTAGCACATAAACTGGACACAGGAATGTATATAACTGCTATGGTAAAAATTTAAAATAAAATGCTTAAAGGATAAATTTCAAGTTAGGTCTGGAGAAATATAAAAAAAATTTCTATGTTCTATTGTCTATGGAAATCTCAAAAACAAATTTCTATTATGCAAAATAAACTGCTAGAAACAATTATTTCTTACTTCTCTCACCTTTGAATTCACTAATGACACTAGTAACAATTAATGAATAATGGAATCATATGCAGGGAATATTGAAATGTCTCAGAGAAACTGTGGGCCTCTGGAGTACTAAACCGGCTCCAATATTTAACAAGTCACTGAAAGATTAATTCATAAGATATTTTGGATATATTTACGTTAAACCTCATTAAATCATAGCACACGATATCTTAGCTCACAATTACTTAACTCAGGGCTGTACGATTTGCAGTATAACACCGCCCGCCAACACAAAAACGGTGGCAGGGCTTGTGAAGTGGCACATGTGAGGGTTTATTTACAATCTGGTTCGACAGCAGCGCTCCTGGCGGCGGTGGCGCGAAACTCAGGGACCCCACACTGTTGATGCTGGAAGTGCGAAGATAAATTCTGACGACGACGATATTACGACGATGTCGGTGGAGAAACACGATTGGGAGGCAGGAGTTCACACAAAATGATGTAGCAGGGGCTGGTGGCGAGGTGTGAGCTTAGAGGGAGGCGAGGCGTGTGAGCCTGGGGAGGCGACACTAGTCAAACAATTGCAGTCCACCAAATATTCTCAAGGAACAATACAGCACATACGATGATCAGGTGATGCTTGCGACGATGACTGACCACGATTTCAGTAGCTTGAACACTCACAAAGCTTAGATACTGTCAGCTTGGGTGGCGGTGGTGGTGGTGGGTGCACTAGGTGGTTCCCACGTGGTGGCGCGAGGTTCAAAAATGGCTGGCGCGGGAAGCTTCCTTCCTCCTCACTGATGAATGAGCGTTCTCACAGGAAAATATTGACCCTTACTTCTGAAACGTTGGCCTGGAGTAGTGGTTGATGGCAGGACCCCGGTCTGGCACAATATTTGATGCGTGGGTGGCAGGATGGCGGCTTATGGCGGTGGCGGTGGCGGCGGTTTTGGCTGGAACACGAGGCGATGCTGGGTACCTGAACTTTTGTTTCCAGAAAAAAAAATTCTGGGTCCCACTGCTGCTACCAGTATTCGTTTGCCTTGTTCGAGTAGAAGGTAGACACAGTAGTCGCTTCTGTATATATTTATTGACTGAGATAGCAAGGTATATATCTGCCTAGCCGAGGTCCTTCTACTCTGAGTCTGTGAGGATAACTGAGGCTGCTGGGAGCATGCTTGATGCTCCTCTGTCTGGCATGACGTCAGAGGCCTACTCGCCTGTGATTGGTTACATTTCAACTGACAGAATTTGAGTATAACATGTGGGCTATGTGGTAGAGTAAGAAATACAAGGATAAGAGTGGAAAGAGTAGTTAAATATGTATGTGTGTTTGCCGTAGACTTAATCCTGTGTGTAGATAATAGTTTTGATGATAGTAAGTAAGCTATGTAGAGGTTGAGTGAGAGGGGGGAGTCAACATAAGTCTGATATGTTGTTTGGGGTGGGGGAGGGGTGAGGGAGGGGAGAGGATAACATTGACGTCCATTAGCTTCCCCCTACAGGAAGCCGTAAGTGTTGAGGGGGTAAGAGAGACCAGCCTCTTGCGGAAGTGGTCCATTTGCTTTAATGGTTTTTCGATGTCTTCAGAGTAGACCGGAGATGTTCACCCCACCATGGCTCTCCCTCCACTGCGATTCGTTAAGGAGGAGCGAGGTTCATACTCTCGCCAGCAGGGGCCTCACCTGCCAACCATCAATCACTCCCACCCCTCATCCCCTCCTCTCCCCATACCATCAACCATTGTTCTGTGCAAAGCCTTTAGTATTATTTCTGTTAATATGTGTAAGCTATATCGTAATGTGACCAACATGGCAACCACATCATCATCATTCTTTGCCCAAATAGCATTTTTTTTTTAAGAGCAATAAACGAGGGAAAAGTAAACACATAATATATAAATTTATTTCTTTTATTAAACACTTAAGCGATTTACAACGATAATAATAATAATAATAATAATAATAATAAGACTTCTTCTTGCTGGTTTAGCTAGCAGACAGATGGGGAAAGGCTTTCATTCAGTCCATCGAACCTTCCCACCACGCTAGTCAACCAGCCAATCTGTAGAAAGGGTTTAGGTAGTAGACAGACAGATTGGGAGTCATTCATCCACTCCAACGAACCTTCCAGGCACGCTAGGCAACCAGTCAATCTGTAGAAAGGGGAAAAGGTTATAAGTTTTTTTGTTGTCAATGTTATAAACATAAATACAGACATTATTATGTTCATCATTCAATCCTAACATAAAGTATTACTCACCGCACGATCATCCTAGCCAACTTCGTCACACAGCGTTTCACACTCAGCATCAGTACCGTTTAAGCAGAATGTTTGCATGCACACAGGCATTTTCATCTGAGCATAAGTGAATTTCAACACTTTTTCATCATTCTTGCGAAATTGACCATATTTAAATGCTTCATCAAAGTGAAGCAGGGCGGCCTCTAAGCCTAGCCGGGAAAAATGATAGGCAAAATAAACGGCGTAATTCCCACAGAAGTAACTATTCATGGATTGAATCCTTTTCTTCATAATATATAGGGTATAGTCTTGGAAGTATGACATAAACTCTTCGAAATATCTTGAATAAGATCCTATTGCATGATTGGCATAGCTGTCTAGTATAACTATCTCGCTTATACCTTCATCCTTATTTACATAGAATGTTATCCAATGCCCCATTTTATTACGAGAACCAGACTCCAGAGTGTTGATTATGAACACCACAGGTCTTTTTTTATGTATTTTTGTCAGTATTTTCCTTACGTCATCAGCTAGGAAACATCCTAGATAGTCTACCTTATCACCTAAATTACTTCTGATAGCCTCATTTATTTCCAAACAATTCATATTAGTATTTTATCCTCGCGTATCGCAAATAACGCGACGATCCGCGTTAATGCTGATCACACCTGTTGTAGACCCGTAAACTAGAATGACTTTATTTCTAGCCACACCGCGTTTAAATTCCAAAGCGATCCGCAGATTACCCCTTTTTTCAATCGGGATGGTGTCATCTATATCCTCAGGTTGTAAATTAAAGGCCAGTATGGTTCCACCATTCACATATGTGTCATAAGATAATATATTGTCTTTATCGAAGCCTAAGGCTTGTAATGCAGTGTAATACAACTTGGCGCAGTTATGAGGGAAGTCGCACCCAATATTGACAATATTAGTGCTATTCTGTGATATTAATACTTTACTAAGCTCGCAGTTTTCCAAATAAAGCGGGTTACGATTATATGCACCAGACACCGCCTCCATATCAAGGATGATCATATATAAATGTTCTGGTATAACAGTCCCCCACGGCTGGTCCATTGTTATCGAGCGCTGACCTGTGCCCAATATATACGTTTTGTATAAAGTTTTATTAAAAGTATACGTAATAGGAGAGTTGTTCTGCACCATGGCTTTATTAACAGCTACTAATCCTTCAGGGTATGGCAATACCCGATCCACCCATAGACGTGTAGACTTGATATTGTATTTAAAATTAGCGTGTTCATTATCGCTGAGTATAAGCCACTTATCAGGTTGAAGTTCGAGCCGCACCCTGATGTCCACATTATCCAAAACGTATTCACTAACTGATGTGACATCCAGCATTAGTTTAAAACAAGTATTCACCCCACTCGTTTTCATATCAGTCATCCGTTGCTTCTCACCAGCCGAGGGGTTAGTGAAATAACTAGCTTCAATTTTACCAGGATCGACGCGGTTAAAAAACTGTGACAGTTTATCATAGCGGTTAGCCTTACACCCAGAAATCGTAGATAATAACTTTACGTATGACCAGAATGAGAATAATGAGCTGGTTTCAACTACTGTTTCGTTTAAATACACAATAGCGGATTTGAATAGAGTTTGCGATAATCCATTCACCAACGAAACGTTTTTAGCGTCTCCTAAAGGCGTTATTCCATCTTCTTCGGTTAGATCAATAGACAACTCCAAAGCTATAGATGATAAATCCACCAGTTGACCATTCACTCCCTTGATGATGAATTCCAGATATGTGTCTGTAAACTTATTATTGACCCCAGAATTCACAGGTAATACATCCACCGTTTGTCTGCTTGCAATTGTTGATTGTACCAATCGAGGGGAAAATACTTTAGGAAAGGCTTCACTAACAGCAGCTGTATAATGTTCTAATGGCACCTGGAGGCCCAGAGCGTTATATCCGGCCATGTTCGCGCTTTAGACAACACCAACCGAGTGAGAAGAATTTATGACAGCACATCATTATATTTCGCTTTAGTAAAACGTTTGATGTTTACTAATTTTTTTGTTTGTTTATTCTTTTTCTGCACTCTTCCGCCCATCATTTGCTTCCCCACTCCTTTCAATGTTTCAATTCCGCGTTTCTTAAGAGATTGTTTGAAAGTTTGTTTGTCATTATTAATGTCGTCTAGTACGTTCTGCCCCAAGCTAAGCGCAGCCGGGGCCAGAGTCCTCATGATAAAGGGCGCTGCTCGACGCGCTATCCCGCTTAAAAAGGAAAATATTCCTCCTCCACGCGTATAACGTCTACTGCTGTTGAAAATCCGTATATCATCAGTCCCCCCACCTCTAGGAGGGGTTAACAGAATGTATAATTCCTCAACAGAGGGGGGAATAAAGTGGACACGCATTTCTCTGCTTGTTTCAGACGAATGAGGAGTGGCGGGAAAGCGTTGGTGTTATATACCTCCTGCAACGGGGCGTACATGCAAGACTGCTATGGTGCACCCACGTTCATCGATATGTATTGGGTTACCATCTTGATCCCTAATAGTGATGCTGACGCTGTCTATCATGTTAGTGTTAAGACGCACATATAGTTTTTTATTGTTGCTGTTATCACTTCCATTTAGGGAGATTACATCCAAAATATTTACAGACTGGTTTCCATATCTAGTAGAAGAGATTTTATCGCAATAAACACAGAGAATATCAACTCCTCCTCTAGGCATTGGCGGGAATAGACATGTGTTAACTACACTCGAAGCATACTGACGTTTTGCGAATATGTCATATTCTATTTCTGGAACTACGCCCAACACTTTTCCAAAAGCAGTTCCAAATGATAATGTAACTCTACTGATGTTTTTATGCCCCGTTGCAGAGCTAATATTCTCATCACTAATCACAGTAGTGAACTTGTTTCGATTGGAGGAAGAATCATATTTAATAAAATGCGTTCCATATTTAGCTGAAAATTGTTTTAATGACTTTCCTAAAAAACTCAGTTTAGCATTACTAGAAAATATAGCCTCTATTTCTGTATTAATCATGGTATTAATTTCTTTTATAGTTCCAGCTAAAACATCAGATGATAATAAATGTTTTGAATGCATGTATTTCCCCTCACCCACTTTCTCATACGTAACCCCTACACGTATATATGCCTCAGGATTATCACGCTTAATAACGTAACGGGAAGTGGGGAGGAGTAATTTTTGTAGACACATTTCATAACTCCTCCTGGGATCTAATTCTAGCTGGTTAAACAATCGATTTTGGAAAGATGCGGGGATGTTATTGGGGAATAAATGCGTATCTGATACGCTGGTGGCGTATATCACGTGAGTGTCCATCGCTCTGTCTCCTTAGACTGCTTTTTGCCTAGTAAAGCCAGCTACACATTACATGCACATTTATATACACTCACCTGTTAATATACGATCCAGGAAGCATTCCTTTTACTGTGAGGATCAATCTTTGCAGCTGCCTTTCTCTTAACAGATGGAGCCTCATACACTTGACTGCTTGCCGTAGTATTACGGAATAAATCTCGTGATGTAGATGTTAGTGTGAAAAACAGTTGAGCAATGGCGAGTTTATCCGGTAAAAAAACAGATTTAAGCACAGTCATTTTATGTATAATGTCGTTAATTATATGTATGCCAGATACTGGAGCCAATACATTTCCATTCAGATCCCAACGAACGATTCCAGTAGCATCATAATGGTTTAGCAAGGATCTTGCATATTCATGATCTCGCACTTTCAACTTCAAATCTATTAAATGTTTTATGGAAGGGTTGGTATGCAACTGAGGAGGAGGTGGTTTGACAGTAAGATGTTGAGCAACAGCTTTCACAGTGGGGTAAGCAGGGCTGTGTGCAGCTTTCCGGTTGTCCACTATTTTACGCGGTACGAGATAAAAGGCTTTCATTTTACTTTACTCACTGAACAACCGTGTAATTAAACTAGCTGCAATTGGTAAAATAATGGATAAAATACTGCCTCCTCGTTTGCTGGTTAATATCTGTTTCTTAGTTGACACAGAAGGTTTCTTACAGGCTAGTGACCGAATAAGCAATTTATATTTTTTCAACTTTTTAACGACCTTGTCAGGCACGGGCAATTTTTTTTTTTAAAAGTTATTAAAAATTTCTGATAAACAATTTATATGTGGTTTCTTCAATTTTTCAATCAACTGCTTTCTCGAGGAATACTGAAGTTTTGATAATAGTTGGATCAATTCCTTGTATTTATAAACTAAGGGCTTCTTCATTATAAATGTAATATCTCAGCAGCATCAATCCATTGATCGAATGATCGATCATAACCTGCGTACCTAACTTTATACTGAAGTTTGCCAGAGACTCTGCGTTGTCCCAATACCTTCTCAATATTAAAG
>NW_025571482.1:0-35589 GCF_020424385.1 Procambarus clarkii | reverse complement strand
CCCTAGGGAAGTATGATGTATTATAATGCCTTTGTACAGTATGCAATAATGCCAATGTAACACGGCCAACTACACACAGTGGTTATCAACAAGAGTGAAGTCTTCGAGCAGTCCCAGTGGCGCAGTGGTAAAACACTCACACGACGCTTCACTTCGCGAGTGATGGGGCCTGAATTCGTATCCTGGCCGGGGAGGATTGACTAGGCGCCAATCCTTAACTGTAGCGTCTGTTCACCCAGCAGAGAATAGGCACCTGGTGGTTAATCGATTTGGCGGGTCGTATTCCAGGTAAAAATTAGTATTAAGGACCTGCCCGTAACGCTATGCGAGCTATAGTGGCTGTACTAGAATGAAAGAATTGTTTATATAAAATAAATAAATAAAGTCCCTAGAGCAACAGCATAGAATCCAAAATGAATTCTGCCAAATTATAGGTCTGGTGTATTTCGCCTGTGAAGCAGGGAATGGTTCCATCAATATATATTTGATGTGTTTTTAGTATAATGTTCTTCTCTTTAATGGAGACGATAGATTTATATTTGAAGAGAAAGGATTCCCTGATACAACCTTGTGTATTTTACAATAACTAATTATATTGCTGTTAATCCTATACACATACATGGTATGGGAGATGCTGGTACACTACAAGGTAACATATAGAGAGCTACAGCTGGTAATCCTATACACATACATGGTATGGTAGATGGTGGTACTCTACGAGGTATCATATAGAGAGCTACAGCTGGTAATCCTATACACATACATGGTATGGGAGATGGTGGTACTCTACGAGGTAACATATAGAGAGCTACAGCTGGTAATCCTATACACATACATGGTATGGGAGATGGTGGTACTCTACGAGGTAACATATAGAGAGCTACAGCTGGTAATCCTATACACATACATGGTATGGGAGATGGTGGTATACTACAAGGTAACATATAGAGAGCTACAGCTGGTAATCCTATACACATACATGGTATGGGAGATGGTGGTACTCTACGAGGTAACATATAGAGAGCTACAGCTGGTAATCCTATACACATACATGGTATGGGAGATGGTGGTACTCTACGAGGTAACATATAGAGAGCTACAGCTGGTAATCCTATACACATACATGGTATGGGAGATGGTGGTACACTACAAGGTAACATATAGAGAGCTACAGCTGGTAATCCTATACACATACATGGTATGGGAGATGGTGGTACTCTACGAGGTAACATATAGAGAGCTACAGCCCACACTCGGTGTTGGTGTAAAGTAAACATTGGAAGACATGAGAGGTGTGACTCCCAGCACGGCTCTCTAACACTACTGCGTCTTCAGTATGATGGTCACTGGAGCTCTGTGGCAGCCTCGGGACAATATTGGCATGTTGCAAACATTATAGGTGGACTTGTGTTGCTGGGAGCCTCGGGACAATATTGGCATGTTGCAACATTATAGGTGGACTTGTGTTGCTGAGAGCCTCGGGACAATATTGTCATGTTGCAACATTATAGGTGGACTTGTGTTGCTGGGAGCCTCGGGACAATATTGTCATGTTGCAACATTATAGGTGGACTTGTGTTGCTGGGAGCCTCGGGACAATATTGGCATGTTGCAACATTATAGGTGGACTTGTGTTGCAACATTATAGGTTGACTTGTGTTGCAGATAATGACACACCCGCGCGCTCTCTCTTCCCGCCGCCACTCGTGAGAACATTTACTGATACTATCACAGTCCAGAGTCTCTCTCCAGTCTCTAACTGGACCCCCCTCCTCCCCCCCCCCCCCACCACTCGTGAGAACATTTACTGATACTATCACAGTCCAGAGTCTCTCTCCAGTCTCTAACTGGACCCCCCACGAGGGGGCCACGATTGTGAGACAATCCTGATAAGGAAACACTCATACTTGCGTGCCCAACCACTTGGGCTGGACGGTATACAGCGACGGTCTCGCTTCATGCAGGTCGGCGTTCAATCCCCTACCGTCCACAAGTGGTTGGGCACCATTCCTTTCCCTCCGTCCCATCCCAAATTCTTATCCTGACCCCTTCCAAGTGCTATATAGTCATGGTGGCTTGGCACTTTTCCTTGATAGTTCCCCCCCCCTCCCTCATACTCGTGCTCCATTCAACGAAGCTGTTTGGGCTTTAGGACTGCAACACTCTGGTTCCACTGCAGGAAGGGGGAGGCAATTATCAACAAAGCAGCAAGCCACCACGAATGTATTGCACTGGGAAAGGGTCAGGATAAGGATTTGGGATGGAACGGGGAGGGAAAGGAATGGTGCCCAACCACTTGTGGACGGTCGGGGATTGAACGCCGACCTGCGTGAGGCGTGACCGTCGCTCTACCGTTAGGCCCAAAAATTAACGGGGGAACTGATGCAGGATATTGCTTAAGTTCCAGTACTTGGACCACCTGGCCACTGGACCACCTGGCCACTGGACCACCTGGTCAATGGACCACCTGGTCCCAGCACCACCTGGTCCCAGCACCACCTGGTCCCAGCACCACCTGATCCCAGCACCACCTGGTCCCAGCACCACCTGGTCCCAGCACCACCTGCCCAGCAAACACAAATCATCTACACAACGTTCGCCTATCTCTTCCCGTAGGTGTGGGAATGATTTGCATTGAGAATGGTGCAGGAGAGCCTTTGAGAAACTTTTACTCAAAAAATCCAAACACAAAGGTTTAATTATAAATTGTTTTTCTACAATTATTTTCTTCCAAATGTAAAACAAATAGTTTTTACATGTTTAAATATAAAATTTATGGTGTTTTTTTGTAAAATTCATTAATAAATTGTGAATGATATATATTGGCTGAGTGAAACCTTTAAAATCCATTTAGTTATAATATGAACAGAAAAAAGTAGTTTTCCAAATTTTCTAAAAATCGCTCTTTTTAACACAATTTGACTCCTTATGCATTCCACTAAACACTAATATCATGTTTAAATATATAATATATGTATTATTCCCTAAGATAATTTATATAAATTATAAAAGTTGCTGGAAAGTGGTGAGAAAGAATCTGAAAACGTTTTGTTGTCTTATATTGGCGTGTTCTTATTAACTAGAGTAAGTAAGAGCGAGCGAGAGTGGGTAAGAGTGACTGAAGGTGAGTGAGAGTGCCAGAGAGTGTGTAAGTGTGAGTAAGAGTGAGTATAAGTAAGAGTGACTGAGAGTAAGAGTGACAGAGTGAGTAAGGGTGGGTGACAGAATGAGTAAGAGTGAGAGTAAAGTGATTGAGAGTAAGGGTGAGTATGAGAGTAAGAGTGATTGAGAGTTAGAGTGAGAGTAAGAGTGATTGAGAGTTAGTGAGAGTAAGAGTGATTGAGAGTAAGAGTGATTGAGAGTAAGAGTGATTGAGAGTAAGAGTGATTGGGAGTATGTAAGAGTGATTGAGAGTAAGAGTGATTGGGAGTAAGAGTGATTGGGAGTAGGAGTTAGAGTGAGAGTAGGAGTAAGACTGAGAATAAGAGTGATTGAGAGTAAGAGTGAGTAAGAGTAAGAATGAGGGTAAGAGTGATTGAGAGTAAGAGTGATTGAGAGTAAGAGTGATTGAGAGTAAGAGTGATTGAGAGTAAGAGTGATTAGGAGTAAGAGTGATTGGGAGTAAGAGTAAGAGTGAGAGTAAGAGTAAGAATGAGAATAAGAGTGATTGAGAGTAGGAGTGATTGGGAGTAGGAGTGATTGGGAGTAAGAGTGATTGAGAGTAAGAGTAATTGAGAGTAAGAGTATGAGAGTAAGAGTGAGAGAGTGAGTATGAATGGGTAAGGGTGACTGAGAGTGAGTAAGAGTGACAGAGTATGAATGACAGAGTAAGAGTGATAGAGAGTAAGAGTGACAGAGAGTAAGAGTGACAGAGAGTAAGAGTGACAGAGTAAGAGTGACAGAGAGTAAGAGTGACAGAGAGTAAGAGTGACAGAGAGTAAGAGTGACAGAGAGTAAGAGTGACAGAGTAAGAGTGAGTATGAGAGTGAGTAAGGATGACTGAGAGAAAGAGTGAGTAATAGTGCGTAAGAGTGATTGAGAGAGTGAGAGTAAGAGTGATTGAGAGTTAGTGAGAGTAAGAGTGATTGAGAGTAAGAGTGATTGAGAGTAAAAGTGATTGAGAGTAAGAGTGATTGAGAGTAAGAGTGATTGGGAGTAAGAGTGATTGAGAGTAAGAGTGATTGGGAGTAAGAGTGATTGGGAGTAGGAGTAAGAATGAGAATAAGAGTGATTGAGAGTAAGAGTGAGTAAGAGTAAGAATGAGAGTAAGAGTGAATGAGAGTAAGAGTGATTGAGAGTAAGAGTGATTGAGAGTAAGAGTGATTGGGAGTAAGAGTGATTGGGAGTAAGAGTGATTGAGAGTAAGAGTGATTGGGAGTAAGAGTGATTGGGAGTAGGAGTAAGAATGAGAATAAGAGTGATTGAGAGTAGGAGTGAGTAAGAGTAAGAATGAGAGTAAGAGTGATTGAGAGTAAGAGTGATTGAGAGTAAGAGTGATTGAGAGTAAGAGTGATTGGGAGTAAGAGTGATTGGGAGTAAGAGTGAGGGAGTAAGAGTAAGTGAGAGTAAGAATGAGAATAAGAGTGATTGAGAGTAAGAGTGATTGAGAGTAAGAGTAAGAGTAAGAATGAGAGTAGGAGTGATTGAGAGTAGGAGTGATTGGGAGTAGGAGTGATTGGGAGTAAGAGTGATTGAGAGTAAGAGTAATTGAGAGTAAGAGTATGAGAGTAAGAGTGAGAGAGTGAGTATGAATGGGTAAGGGTGACTGAGAGTGAGTAAGAATAACAGTAAGAGTGACAGAGAGTAAGAGTGACAGAGAGTAAGAGTGACAGAGAGTAAGAGTGACAGAGAGTAAGAGTGACAGAGAGTAAGAGTGACAGAGAGTAAGAGTGACAGAGTGTAAGAGTGACAGAGTAAGAGTGACAGAGAGAGTAAGAGTGAGTGACAGAGAGTAAGAGTGACAGAGAGTAAGAGTGACAGAGTGTAAGAGTGACAGAGAAAGAGTGACAGAGAGTAAGAGTGACAGAGAGTAAGAGTGACAGAGTAAGAGTGACAGAGTAAGAGTGACAGAGAGTAAGAGTGACAGAGAGTAAGAGTAACAGAGAGTAAGAGTGACAGAGAGTAAGAGTGACAGAGAGTAAGAGTGACAGAGTAAGAGTGACAGAGAGTAAGAGTAACAGAGTAAGAGTGACAGAGAGTAAGAGTAACAGAGTAAGAGTGACAGAGAGTAAGAGTGACAGAGAGTAAGAGTGACAGTAAGAGTGACAGAGTAAGAGTGACAGAGTAAGAGTGACAGAGAGTAAGAGTGACAGAGTAAGAGTGATAGAGAGTAAGAGTGACAGAGAGTAAGAGTGACAGAGTAAGAGAGTGAGAGTGATTATGAGAGAGTTAAGAGTGTGAGGTGTGAGAGTGTAGCAGGCCAGGGAGGCAGGATGTGTGGTCACAGGCGAGGCCTAGGCCTCGTGATCTCTAATGTTGGTTTTTATATATATGTGGGATTTTTTGTCCTGTTTCAAATTATAATTATTTAGCAGGAATGTAATAAGATATTGCACAGTATTAATGTGACAATAATATATGCATTATTTCCTTGATAATCAAACTTGTTGTTCAAAGATAATATACAATCTTTGAAGGAAACATTTTGAGAGCGCGAGCTGGCAACACTGGGCTGGTGGGTGAGAGAGACATATGGTTAGTTGTACTCAGACCTTCACTGGTGAAGGGTGTGTCCCAGCTGGCCGCCACCAGCCGCCACCCGCCGCCCACCACCAGCCGCCACCCACCACCCACCAGCCGCCACCCGCCGCCACCCACCACCAGCCGCCACCCGCCGCCACCCGCCACCCACCACCAGCCGCCACCCGCCACCCACCACCACCCGCCACCCGCCACCCACCACCAGCCGCCACCCACCACCAGCCGCCACCCGCCGCCACCAGCCGCCACCCGCCACCAGCCGCCACCCGCCGCCACCCACCACCAGCCGCCACCCGCCGCCACCCGCCACCAGCCGCCACCCGCCGCCACCCGCCACCAGCCGCCACCCGCCGCCACCCGCCGCCACCCACCACCAGCCGCCACCCGCCGCCACCCACCACCAGCCGCCACCCGCCGCCACCCACCACCAGCCGCCACCCGCCGCCACCCACCACCAGCCGCCACCCGCCGCCACCCACCACCAGCCGCCACCCGCCGCCACCCACCACCAGCCGCCACCCACCACCAGCCGCCACCCGCCGCCACCCACCACCAGCCGCCACCCGCCGCCACCCACCACCACCAGCCGCCACCCGCCGCCGCCACCCGCCGCCACCCACCACCAGCCGCCACCCGCCGCCACCCACCACCAGCCGCCACCCGCCGCCACCCACCACCAGCCGCCACCCGCCGCCACCAGCCGCCACCCACCACCAGCCGCCACCCGCCACCACCCACCACCAGCCGCCACCCACCACCACCCACCACCAGCCGCCACCCACCACCAGCCGCCACCCACCACCAGCCGCCACCCGCCACCCGCCACCACCAGCCGCCACCCACCACCAGCCGCCACCCGCCACCAGCCGCCACCCGCCACCAGCCGCCACCCGCCACCAGCCGCCACCCACCACCAGCCGCCACCCGCCACCACCAGCCGCCACCCGCCACCACCCACCACCAGCCGCCACCCGCCACCACCAGCCGCCAGCCGCCACCCGCCACCACCAGCCGCCACCCGCCACCACCCACCACCAGCCGCCACCCGCCGCCACCCACCACCAGCCGCCACCCGCCGCCACCCACCACCAGCCGCCACCCGCCGCCACCCGCCGCCACCCGCCGCCACCCACCACCAGCCGCCACCCACCACCAGCCGCCACCCGCCACCACCCACCACCAGCCGCCACCCGCCACCACCCACCACCAGCCGCTACCCGCCACCAGCCACCGCCACCCACCACCGCCACTCACCACCCGCCGCCACCACCCACCACCAGCCGCCACCCGCCACCACCAGCCGCCAGCCGCCACCCACCACCAGCCGCCACCACCCACCACCAGCCGCCACCCGCCACGACCGCCACCAGCCGCCACCCGCCACGACCCACCACCAGCCGCCACCACCCACCACCAGCCGCCACCCGCCACCACCCACCACCAGCCGCCGCCACCAGCCACCGCCACCCACCACCGCCACTCACCACCCGCCGCCACCACCAGGGAGCCGGTCGGCCGAGCGGACAGCACACTGGACTTGTGATCCTGTGGTCCTGGGTTCGATCCCAGGCGCCGGCGAGAAACAATGGGCAAAAGTTTCTTTCACCCTATGCCCCTGTTACCTAGCAGTAAAAATAGGTACCTGGGTGTTAGTCAGCTGTCACGGGCTGCTTCCTGGGGGTGGAGGCCTGGTCGAGGACCGGGCCGCGGGGACACTAAAGCCCCGAAATCATCTCAAGATAACCTCAAGATAACCACCCACCACCCGCCGCCACCACCCACCAGCCGCCACTGTCCGCCACCACCCACCACCAGTCCGCCCGCCACCAGCCGCCACCAGCCGCCACCACCGCCCGCCGCCAGCCGTCACCGCCCGTTGCCACAGTCGCCACCGCAAGCCGCCGCCGCCACCAGCCCCCCCCACCGCCGATCGTCACCACCCACCACAGCCGCCGCCGCCCGCCACCGCCCGCCACCACCCACCACAGCCGCCACCACCCACCACAGACGCCGCCACCCGCCACCGCCCGCCACCACCGCCAGACACAGCCGCCAGTGTCCGCCACCGCCGCCACTGTCCGCCACCGCCGCCACTATCCGCCACCGCCGCCACTGTCCGCCCGCCGCCACTGTCCGCCACCGCCGCCACTGTCCGCCCGACGCCACTGTCCGCCCGCCGCCACTGTCCGCCCGACGCCACTGTCCGCCCGCCGCCACTGTCCGCCCGCCGCCACCAGCCGCCACCACCAGCCGCCACTGTCCGCCGCCACCACCGCCCACTATCCGCCGTCACCGCCCGTTGCCACAGTCCCACCGCAAGCCGCCGCCGCCACTGTCAGCCCCCCCCACCGCCGACTGTCGTCACCACCCACCACTGTCCGCCGCCGCCCGCCGCCACCCACCACCCGCCGCCACCACCCACCACAGACGCCGCCACCCGCCACCACCGCCAGCACAGCCGCCACGTGTCCGCCACCGCCGCCACTGTCCGCCACCGCCGCCACTATCCGCCACCGCCGCCACTGTCCGCCCGCCGCCACTGTCCGCCACCCGCCGCCACTGTCCGCCCGCCGCCACTGTCCGCCCGCCGCCACTGTCCGCCCGCCGCCACTGTCCGCCCGCCGCCACTGTCCGCCCGCCGCCACCACCACCACTGTCCGCCCGCCGCCACCACTCCGCCACCCGCCGCCACTGTCCGCCGCCTCCACTGCCGCCACCACTGCCGCTACTGTCCGCCCGCCGCCACTGTCCACCGCCACTGCCGCCCGCCGCCGCCACTGTCCGCCCGCCGCCACTGTCCGCCCGCCGCCACTGTCCGCCCGCCGCCACTGTCCGCCCGCCGCCACTGTCCGCCGCCGCCACTATCCGCCACCGCCGCCACTGTCCGCCACCGCCGCTACTGTCCGCCCGCCGCCACTGTCCGCCCGCCGCCACTATCCGCCCGCCGCCGCCACTGTCCGCCCGCTGCCACTATCCGCCACCGCCGCCACTGTCCGCCACAGCCGCCACTCTCGCCGTACAGCCTCCCCTCTCTCCGTTAGTAAATAATTATAATTGTTAGTAAATAATAAAAGAAATATAAACTATTAGATTTTTTTTACCCTTAAATTGGTTTTAATATTTAAATTGAAAATAATAATATAATATAAAATATAATAAAAATAATATAATATAAAATATAATTTAATTTCAAGAAATTTAACTTTAAACACAAAGATGTGAAAAGGGTTCAGATTATTGGCTCAAACCTTTCATAAGAGATTCATATTGGTATATGAATGGATTATGAATGACTCATGTTAGGAGTGTAAAGTTGCCACAACATCTCAAATTAGTGTTAGATACATATGTCTTGGTTATAAGTTTTGGAAACCTATTTAAGTCCACACACAATATCGTATCTGATACGATAAAACAAACGTTTCCAATACTTTCAAATACTTTCCAGATATGTTGTGGCAACCTAAAATTGTTTGCTGGGAGGTGCCTCAGTACGTGTCACGGGGGTGGTGGGTGGTGCCTCAGTACGTGTCACGGGGGTGTGGGTGGTGCCTCAGTACGTGTCACGGGGGTGGTGGGTGGTGCCTCAGTACGTGTCACGGGGGTGTGGGTGGTGCCTCAGTACGTGTCACGGGGGTGTGGGTGGTGCCTCAGTACGTGTCACGGGGGTGTGGGTGGTGCCTCAGTACGTGTCACGGGGGTGTGGGTGGTGCCTCAGTACGTGTCACGGGGGTGTGGGTGGTGCCTCAGTACGTGTCACGAGGGTGTGGGTGGTGCCTCAGTACGTGTCACGAGGGTGTGGGTGGTGCCTCAGTACGTGTCACGGGGGTGTGGGTGGTGCCTCAGTACGTGTCAGGGAGGGTGTGGGTGGTGCCTCAGTACGTGTCACGGGGGTGGTGGGTGGTGCCTCAGTACGTGTCACAGGGGTGTGGGTGGTGCCCCAGTACGTGTCACGGTGTTATACTCAATTCTGTCAGTTGAAATGTAACCAATCACAGGCGAGTAGGCCTCTGACGTCATGCCAGACAAAGGAGCATCAGGCATGCTCCCAGCAGCCTCAGTTATCCTCACAGACTCAGAGTAGAAGGACCTCGGCTAGGCAGATATATACCTTGCTATCTCAGTCAATAAATATATACAGAAGCGACTACTGTGTCTACCTTCTACCCCGAAAAAGGCAAACGAATACTGGTAGCAGCAGTGGGATCCAGAAATTTTTTCTGGAAACAAAAGTTCAAGTACCCAGCATCGCCTCGTGTTCCAGCCGCCACCGCCACCGCCATAAGCCGCCATCCTGCCACCCACGCATCAAATATTGTGCCAGACCGGGGTCCTGCCATCAACCACTACTCCAGGCCAACGTTTCAGAAGTAAGAGTCAATATTTTCCTGTGAGAACGCTCATTCATCAGTGAGGAGGAAGGAAGCTTCCCGCGCCAGCCATTTTTTTGAACCTCGCGCCACCACGCGGGAACCACCTGCACCCACCACCACCACCGCCACCCAAGCTGACAGTATCTAAGCTTTGTGAGTGTTCAAGCTACTGAAATCGTGGTCAGCCATCGTCGCAAGTATCAACTGATTATTGTGGGTGTTGTACAGTTATTCAAGAGGAATTGGTGAAAAAAAAGACTACAATTGTTTGACTAGTGTCGCCACCCTGCCTCCCTCCCAAGCTCACACACCTCGCCACCAGCCCCTGCTACATCGTTTTGTGTGAACTTCTCCTAGAAAATTGTATTCTCCACCGCCATCGTCGCAATATCGTCGTCTCCGAGTTTATCTTCGCGCTCCCAACATCAATTCCCAGCTTGGGGGTCTCCACGGAGCTTCGCGCCACCGCCGCCAGGAGCTGCCATCGCACCAGTTTGTAAACAAGCCCTCACATGGTCCTCTTCACACGTCTGGTCACCGTTTTTCGTTTTGGCCACTGTTATATTGCAAATCCTGCAGCCCTGAGTTAAGTAAATATGAGCTAAGATATCGTGTTCTATGATTTAATGAGGTTTAACGTAAATATATCCAAAATATCTTATGAATTAATCTTTCAGTGACTTGTTAAATATTGGAGCCGGTTTAGTACTCCAGAGGCCCACAGTTTCTCTGAGACATTTCAATATTCCCTGCATATGATTCCATTATTCATTAATTGTTACTAGTGTCATTAGTGAATTCAAAGGTGAGAGAAGTAAGAAATAATTGTTTCTAGCAGTTTATTTTGCATAATAGAAATTTGTTTTTGAGATTTCCATAGACAATAGAACATAGAAATTTTTTTTTATATTTCTCCAGACCTAACTTGAAATTTATCCTTTAAGCATTTTATTTTAAATTTTTACCATAGCAGTTATATACATTCCTGTGTCCAGTTTATGTGCTACATCCATATTTCTTGCATTGCCACTTGTTGTGTTGAATCTTTTTAATGAAATTTTGCAATTGCATTTCCAGTTTTTATTCTAAATTGCTGTGCTTAGTCTGGTTTAATTAATTTACATACATCTAATTCCAGTCATTTTTTAATGAAAGATAGCTAAAATTAGTTTACAATTTGCTTGATCTTAATTATTTTCTTGCCTAGCCCAATTTAATAATTTTATTTCTGCCATTTTTACTTTAGCCAAGTTGATATTTTTTGTGTTTATTTTTGTGTATACTATTTCTGATGCCAGGTGCACTTAATTATAATCTGCGTTCAAATATTACTTCCATGGCTGTGACAATGCCTACCACTGTTGAAACCCCTTCAGAATCAATGGGAACAGTTGCTCGTCCCAATGGCCAGAGATCAGCTCAGGAAATGGCTATTCCTCTTTTTGCTGGGGAATCGCGTTTATTAGAATCATGGTTTAGTAAGGTTGAAGCGAAAACAGTTGCACGTTTTTCTAAGCCTACTGATGCCGAATACTTAGCAATTGCACGGTCAGCCGTGGACACAACCAAAGGTGATGCACGTTTTGTTGTTGATGAGAAAGCCATTGTTAGCCTCCAGTCTTGGCCTGAATTTAAGGATTTCTTTCGCCGTCGCTTTGTTAATAAAGGAGACCTTGACCCATATAGGTTAGTCAAGAAAATTGCCAATGCCACCATGCAGCCTGGTGAATCGTTTAATGCGTTTACTAGCCGTCTCGATCAGTATCTGTATGCCTTAGTTTCTGCTATGAATAATTCGACTTGGTTAGATAAAGACAATAATCTGTCCCCTGAGGCTATGGCCAAAATGATAGCATTTGGTACTTTAATGCATTTTGCCCCCGAGCATACAAAACCAATCGTTGAGCAACAAAATTTTGGTGTTAAACATGAAATTGGTGAAGTGTTTGAGGCTATTAACAATGCCGCAGATAAACTAGCTCCCCGAAGTGCTCAACTGTTGCCACCCTCTGATGCTGTAAATGTAGTTACAAGCTCTCAGCATCCTCCCACAAATTCTCAAAACTCTTGGTCGCAGAAGCGTGCCCATGCTCGTAGCCCCCAGTCAAATTCGCCGTCTCATAAATTGCCGAAACGCCATAGTCCACAACCATCCACTCCCTCATGTTGGCATTGTGGTAAGAGTAACCACCTTGCATGGGAGTGTTGGTCCGCCCCTAGATCATCACCTCCTAGACAATTCTCTCGGCCCCCTCATCAATCTAATCATTCTAGGCTTCCATATTGCACGTACCATAAACAAGTTGGTCACCACACTGCGGATTGTAGAGCTAGGCAAAGGACATCTCCTCCTCGTAACTCCCATGGTCAGTCTTGGCGAGGCTCACAGCGTCCAAGACATTATCAGAACTCTCGTAATTACAACTCCCAGCCCAGCTATAATGCAACTTCAAATTATAATGCTCAGTCACAGAATGCTGGAGCTCAGAATGTTCACTCCATGTCGTCGGGAAACCCCCAAGGCCATTCGCTAACCAATTCAAGCTAGCCAATCCTAGTGCCCTCCCTGTGTATTCAGTAGCTACCCAAAATAGATTTGGACACTTGACAGAGGAGGACACTGACTCTAGACCAGTTGTAGATGTTGACGGATCCACAGTAAATTTGACACAAACAAGACGCAGATATCCCAGACAACATAAGTCAAAAGTAGTAACTTGTCCAGTCTCAAGTGATGGTCCCCTTGTCTCAGCCATTGTACATGGTAGAGTTTTAAAAGTTTTTCTTGACTCAGGTGCAAAAATTAATATTGTCAAGCCCTCAGCTCTTAGAGACATTGAAAGTATGCACCCTACTATTTTAAAACAGTCACACATACCTTTTCTAAGTGGTATTTCAGGAAATAAAGTAAAAGTTCAGGGTGAAATTGACCTCCCACTCAAGTTCAATGATGTCACATTGTCTATAACATGTTTAGTTGTTGACATTATTCATTTTCCTGGAGACATTCTCTTAGGTCTGTACACCATGATTGATGAAAATATTGCATTGTTTCCCCATCGTTGGAACATAAGTATCAAAGACCATGTCATACCCTTGTGTAGCATGTATCGACAGGGCCACGAGTTCAATCTTCAATCAGATTATGTTAATTTTGTTGACACCCGCCTTGCAAGCGTAGGTTTGTCAGATCATTGTCGTGGTAGCATACCCAAGAAAACAGGCACTCGATTGAAGCATAGTAGTTGTGCAGTTGTTAAGGAGAATGAGTATCGGGACTTTCTGGAAGGGGACGCCCTAACGGATTCTCGTTGTCTCGCTCGCCTGGCAGCTTCCATCTTTGAAGTCAGTGGTTCCATGGCAACTGACACTGTGTTACACCCTCATTCTCTCACCAGAATAAGAGTTAAGGTTCAGGGAGTGCCTGAGTTGTCGGATGTGATTGCGGAAAGTGAAACATGTAAAGTGAATGGTACATTTGTTGAACCCTCCTGGCACACAGTGCAGGATGGTACTGTCACACTTTTTATCGCAAACACAAGTAATGCCGATATCCATCTCCAGTCTGGTACCCATGTTGTAGATTTTGCCCATTACTCGTTACCGGTGCGAGTTGTGGATGATGTCTCCATGGATCATACTGTTTGTACACTCACACCAGGAGAACAGGGATCTCAGCCAGAGGTGCAAGCGCAACACCTCAGTCCTACTGATTTTCCTGACTCTGTGGCTCAGCTTTTGAAAATTTTGAACAAGAATAGAGCTGTTGTTGCTCTACCAGGAGAAAAATTAGGTCTCACTCCTCTCATTACACATAAAATTCCCCTTGAACAAGGAACTACGCCTATTTATGTACCAGCTTACCATCTTCCCCATTCTCAGAGAGCAGGAGCAGATAGACTTGTAGAAGAAATGTTACAGAGTGATGTAATTGAATCGAGTAATTCGCCATGGAACGCTCCATTGATTCTTGTACCAAAGCGAGATGGGACTTGGAGACCTGTAATCGATTATCGCAAGCTTAACAGAGTAACAATACCTGATCGTTTCCCACTTCCAGTTCTAAATGATTTGTTGCAAAGTATTGGTCGAAACAAAGTATTCTCAATGTTAGATTTGTTGCAGGGATTCTGGCAAATCCCCCTTGATGAGGAAAGTAAACAATTGACAGCCTTTAGTACTCCCAATGGTCATTTTCATTTCAAAAGAATGCCGTTTGGTTTGCGTAGTAGTCCAATAACCTTTTCACGGCTCATGACAAATCTATTTCGTAGATTGATAGGAAGTACGCTTCTAGTTTACCTTGATGATCTCATAATCATTTCGCAAGATGTTCAGACTCATTTCCAGAACCTTGAAAAGGTACTTGCAAAGCTCGCTGAAGCTAATTTAAAAATAAAGCTTGCAAAATGTTCATTTTTAAAGCAAAAGATTAATTTCCTAGGTCATACAGTTACACCTTCAGGTATTACATTGAATGAATCAAAAATTATTGCTGCCCGTGATTTTCCAACACCTCGTACCGCAGAAGCCGTAAGACAGTTCACAGGTCTTGAAGGATTTTATCGTTCATTTATTGCTGGATTCTCTATTATAGCCGCTCCGCTTTACAAGTTGCAAAGAAAAGATGAACCCTTTGTTTGGGGAGAGGCCCAGGATAAGTCATTCAAAAAACTCAAAGCAGCCTTGATTTCGTCACCTGTCCTTAGGTACCCAGATTTTTCTAAACCTTTTACGTTGGTTACAGATGCTAGTGACATAGGTCTAGGTGCTGCATTACTTCAAACAGAAGGTCACAGAGATCACGCAATAGCTTATGCTAGCCGTACTTTATCTAAAGAAGAGAAAAATTATAGTGCAACAGAACGAGAAGCCTTGGCAGTTGTTTGGGCACTTAAACATTTCAAGGATACAATTTATAATTACCCAGTTCATGTTCTTACAGATCACCAACCATTAATTCCCTTGTTCAAAAATAAGAATCCAGTTGGAAAGTTTGCTAGATATTTGCTCACAATTCAAGAATTTAATCCCACATTTGGATATATTCCAGGAAAGCAAAATGTTGTAGCCGAAGCGTTTTCTCGACACGTAGCTGCGATTCAGTTAAATTACCCAGCATTAGATGCTACAGTAGTAGAAACGGAACAAAGACAAGACCCCATATGGGCACCCGTCATTAAATTTTTGACTAAGCAAGACACTCGCCCGATTCATAAACCGCCAGTACCATTGAAAGAACTAGTTATGTTGGACAATTTACTGTGTAGAGTAGTAAAGCTAGGGACAGCCTCGAGGAAATGTTGTCAGTTAGTTGTTCCAGCTGTCTTGGTACCAACTGTGTTAAAAATTATCCATGATGCTCCTGCAAGTGCACATCCAGGAAAGGATCGTACACTCCAACAAGGGCGATTGAAATATTTTTGGCCAAAAATGGCTAAGGAGATTGCTCATTATGTTGACAGATGTTTAACTTGTTTACAGCACAAGGGACATGTTTCAGGACCTAATCCAATTCAGGTGTACCCAGCAACTAAAGCTCCTTGGGAACGAATATCGATGGATTTATTGACAAATTTTGCGGAAACAGAGAAAGGGAACAAACATTTGCTTGTAATGGTCGATAATTTTTCACGGTTTTGCGAACTAGTTCCTATCCCGAACAAAACAGCAGAAACCATAGCCAGCACATTCCATGACCAAATAATTTGTAGATATAGTATGCCTAAAGTAATCCTTTCAGATAATGGTCCAGAATTCAGTAATAGTATTCTAACTAGCTTGTGTGATTTATATAACATCAAAAAATGTAGCATCATGCCTTATCATCCGGCAAGTAATGGACTAGCTGAACGTACTAACAGGAAAGTGTTAGATGCCTTGAGAGTCACGTTGAATTTTGATAACAACAATTGGGATGATTTTATACCCTTAATTCAGTGTGCTATAAATTCTTCAATTAATGTTTCTACTGGTGACACACCTCACGCTATTCTTTATGGTACAGATAAGATCCTCCCTAATGAATTGATTAATGTACCTCCTACTCCCTTATATAACGTAGATGATTTTGTTCAAGTGAAGCGTAGACAAATGCAACTAGTATTCAAGAAAATACGAGAACAACTGTCCAAAGCAACAGCCGAGTTCACACTAGCAAGGAATGCACGAGCTAAACCCAGTAAAATAACTATTGGATCTGTAGTAATGATACTTAACCAACACAGGTCTGGTCCTATGTACAAGTTAACTAAGAAATTTTTGGGTCCATATAAGGTAATCGAGCTTATTAAAGGTAACAAATACAGACTTAAGAACTTGTTAACAGGAGAGTATATAAATGAACATTTAGACCACATGAAGTTAGCTAAAATGACTGTTGACGAGACTGATGAGGAAGATGACAATGAACTTACCCAGACAGATACTCCTACTCGGACACCACCTTCTGTGGTTGACAGACCACTTGATGTTCAGCAACCCCATACTAGCAATTATAATCTTAGATCTAGACCTCTCGTTTCAACCGTGCACTCACCACATGTCCATTGGCTAGATGTTAACGAGGATATCTCTCAAGATGATAGTTTGTCGCATGAAGTTTCACCTGTTCCGGACCTTCAGTCAGAGCCAGAGTTGTATAGTGCTCTGGATGAGCTAGGTGTAGATATCCGCAGAATTTATAATTGATTGCACTCTGCAGTTATTCTGTTTGTTTTGAAAAAAAAAAAATCATTTGCAGTATTTCTACCACATGTGTCTTATTATTACCATTATATAAATTAGATGCCATTGTTAAGTCTACTACCATTTGTATTTTTACAGTGCTTGTCATAGGAGTTATTATTGTTCTAGCAACCACATTGAGGCCAGTGAATCCTGACTGCTATCACGCAGATGTTAGTCTTCTTGATCCAGGTCTTGTATATGCTTGTAAATATATTGCACATTATATATATTGTACATTGGTCTTGTAAATATATTGTATTATTTCAGAAAAAAAAAAAAAAAAAAAAAAAAAATCATTATCTATCTTGAAATTCAATTGTGGTTGTTAGGTCAGAACTTTGTTATATTAATGTAATAATTGTTTAATTTTGTATGGTTTTCAAGCACATGCCATTGACACATGTTAATAATTTTGTTTAGGCAATACCTTGAGTGTATTGTTCATATCTGATCAGTAGACATACACATGTTCTTAATACTCTGGTTTAATCAAAGCATTGTTACCATGATTTTCACCTATTATGATGAATTTTTTTTTTTGGTGCATATATGCCGAGTTGTTAGTATTACGCACACCTGATCTTCTTTCAATGTTTTATTATGCAAATTTCACATGTAAGCCATTATTGAATGCCACCGAGGTCCTTTCAGTATCATTGTAACTATATAGCTAGCCAGAGCTTGTCGACAAGGGACGTCGACTTGGTAGCGTGTCCGAGCGGTGTTATACTCAAAATTCTGTCAGTTGAAATGTAACCAATCACAGGCAAGTAGGCCTCTGACGTCATGCCAGACAGAGGAGCATCAAGCATGCTCCCAGCAGCAGCCTCAGTTATCCTCACAGACTCAGAGTAGAAGGACCTCGGCTAGGCAGATATATACCTTGCTATCTCAGTCAATAAATATATACAGAAGCGACTACTGTGTCTACCTTCTACCAGAACAAGGCAAACGAATACATACTTTCATTTAAAAATGACATTTTTGGACTGCAAAAGTTGATTTGCGTTACGTTACGTTACGTTGTGTTACAGAGGGCTAAAACGGGTAGAGGTCAATATTTATATGGTAAGAGATGTAATGGAGATGGACTAAGCCATACTTTCATTTAAAAATGTTATTTGGTCTGTAGAAATATGAGGATGATTACCACGTTACGTTACAATGTGTTACAGGGTCTAAAACTGGTAGACACCAATATTTATATGGTAAGAGATGTAATGGAGATGGACTAAGCCTCACTTTTCGTTTCAAAATGTCATTTTGGACTGCAAAAAGTTGATTTGCGTTACGTTACGTTACGTTACATTGTGTTACAGAGGGCTAAAAACTTGCAGACCGTAATATTTATATGCTATGAGATGTAATGGAGATATTGTGTTTGGCTAAATGGGGTTCACATTTCAATAATGATATTCGGACAACAGCCAGAAAGTTGATCTCCACGTTACTTAATGATGATATAATGCGATGCAAGCGTGTGCTAATATTTTATTTGTGTTTAGAATGTAAGGGCTATAGGAGATTGTCTAGACTTGCATACATTTTCAAATGGTATTTATGTAGGCAGTAGAAAGTCTGTTTTCCCATTACGCTACATTGACTATGTTACAAGAACTGAAATAGACATAGTCCAGAGCTATTTCACTATCGACTCACCCGGTCTTATTCTCATCGATTGGTGTTTACATTGGATAATGTAGGTCTTAAGAGAGTGAGTGTTGAACTCGGGGATAATGAACAAGTCAATTTAATAATAGTATCAAGGCTGTGTTTTTCCATATTGTCGTATATATGTTTACTTTGCTTGGATTTGTATGTGTGGAACATTGCACACCTAAGGGAGAGAGAATGAACGGCGCGTTTGAGGTATAGCGAGGACTGACCGTGATGTGTATGTTTGTTTTACCACAGTGAATATGAAGCTATATTATGCTATGTCTATCAGTTGTTGAATAAACACGACGTTACGTTATGTGATACAAGAACTAAACAAGCTTGTGGTAAAATTTTATTGTGTTTGGATGTAATGGCTAAACATGGTTTACATTTCATTATTCAGACATCGGACAGAAAGTTGCTCGTTACTCTTAAAATGTTATTTGGGTAAAGAACGAAGTTAGTATATTGATCACGTTGCATTAATGATATATGAGCAAAGAACGATGTCATCATGTTGGTCGTGTTACCTTACAAGGTTATAAGGGTGAGAGTGATGGGGGCTCGAAAATTGACATTAGTCGTCCATCCTCTGGTGCGCTGTCAGTCTAAGTGAAATGAAAAAAGATACGTGAACAGCGGCAGCAGGAGAAAGGAAATGATGATACTTTCCCCCAACTATTAAATGATCTGGAGAGAGAGAGAGAGAGAGAGAGAGAGAGAGAAACCACTGACTGCTATGTATATCCCATGCAGTTGTGTTTACAACAAATTATGATTTGTAATAATAATGAGATTGAAGACCAGCTTATGACTGGATATTCTTAAAAAATGCTATTGAGCAAAGAATGATGATACCATTTGGTCACATTGCGATACAAAGTTATACATATTGTGACGGTAACGCGTTGTGTTCGGCTGTTTAAGGCTAGGGGTATGGCCTCGTCACATAGTTATTAAAAAAAATAGAAAAACTGGAACTTCGTCTGTGGTAAGGTAAGGAGAAGACACACAAAACACAAGTAAATTTTAACAATGAAATTTTAATTACGTTAAATAAATCAAAACATAAATAAAAGGGACAAACAAATTCGTATAATAAAATCAATCAATCAAAATAATAAGAATAATTAAATGACACAATGAAAAGTTACGTTAAGACAAAATAACAAGAAGTGCAACACAAAAATAAATGTGAGGTGCTGGAATATTGGCTTTAAGCTACCACCTCTCTCAGTACACGCTAACGTCTAGCCGGGAGGAGTGGTAACCGTGGAAGCACTGAATATTCTGAGGTCTGAGGTCGTGGCGACCCCAGACATCAAGTAGTATGGGGGGCGAGTGCAGTTGCAGCCAGACCGGCGACCAATCAGCGGAGCCGGTAGCGATCAACAGGTAGTTTGGCGGTTTGAGTCTGAACAGGTGTCCCTGGCTGCATACGTTTTGCGCTCTGGCAAACCTTGGAGATGTTGTTGTCGTTGTTGGACATTTCTTCCATAGTAGTTTTATATAATTTCAACGACGTAATTGTGGAGGGAAGAGCAGGCTCAATCTCTTGAAGGAGACTATCGTCACAACTCTCCCTGAAGCCTGCGGTTCTGGAAGAAGTACGTCGTTATGTGGTGGAGTATTAGATGGAGTTGCTTCTACTTCATAAACTCTGGAGAGATCATGGGCTAAGATGTTGTCAGACTCTTGGTATAGCGTGTCTCCAGGTTGAATTTCTGCAGTTAGCAAGCCCATAGTAGAAGACGTTGAGATGAGAAGTGGGCGTGCTGCAGGAGTGTAGGGTGGTGGGGTCCGTATTGATGGTGGACCGAGCACTTTTCAGGTGTGGAGTGAAGTGCTGAAGCTTCAGGATGAGGAAGAGTAGCTCCTTGCCAATTGTTCCGTAGTTCCTTGTAGCAGTAGTCTCTGACAGGTGTATTCTTCTCGCCTCGTTGCTGCATCACGACACCACCAACGTCGGTACCACTGGCGTCGACATGGAGGATGAAGGGCATATCTGACGAGGTGAGAGTGGAATTAGAAGAGGGCAAAGGAGCACGATTATTATCCTGAAAGCATTTGGGAAGATCAATAAGGATTTCGGAATTAGAAAGCGATGACTCCTTGTCAGTGCTTTCGGGAGGAGAAGCTGGGAAGGTCTCACTGTGGATGTAGGGTTCTGTGAAGGTAGAACAATTAGTCAGGACAGTGGGAGGAGTACCATTATATTGCTTCAGGAGGTTGACGTGGCACAGCTGGGTCTTCCGCCGCCTATCTGGAGTCTCTATTACGTAGTTGTTATTATTCCTGCACTCTTTGACGCAGTAGGGTCCTGAAACCTGTTTTGTAAAGGTGAACCTGGGATAGGGAAATAGGCAAGGACGAAGTCTCCCGGCTTGAATTTTCGTACTTTGCTGGTCTGGTTGTAATGAGTTTTCATCTTCTCCTGGGCTTTCAATAGATTATCATGGGCAAAGCGGTGGACTCTCTCTAGAATGTGTTGAAGGTTTTGAAGAAACTGGGGCACATTCTGATGCTCACTGAAGGTGGCATCTCGGAGAGAGTCTTTGAAAGCCTTAAGGGGAGTACGGCACTTACGGCCGTAGAGCATCTCATAAGGAGATACTCCTAGGGACTCATTGGGGAGACTTCTGAAAATACACATTATAAGGTCAATCTGCTTATCCCAATCCTTCGAGGTTTCACTACAAAACTTTTTCAAGAGTGCTTTGATAGTTTGATGACTACGTTCAAGAGAACCATGTGAAGCAGGATGATAGGGGCTGGACAATACCTGTTTGATGTTGAACTCCTCCAGTGTCCTTTTGAAGAGATCACTGGTGAAGTTGGTACCACAGTCACTTTGAATCTCCCTGGGAAATCCGTATTGAGTGAAGATCTTCAATAGATGTTTTATAACCGTAGCAGCCGTGATGTTCTTCACTGGAACTGCTATGGGAAATCTGGTGGTAGGACACAGGATGGTTAGGATGTAGGCGTTACCTGAACTGGTCCGAGGTAAAGGACCAACACAGTCTATTATGAGTCTGTGGAAAGGTTCCGCAGGCACCTGTATGGGAATCAGTGGCGCTCTGGGAATGGAGATGTTCGGTTTGCCTGCCATCTGACATGTATGACACTGTTTTACGTACTGTTTGACGTTATTTACCATACCTGGCCAGTAGTAGTCTTGACGAATCCCATGGTAAGTCTTGTTGAAGCCGTAGTGGGAGAATGCTCCGTGGGCCAGGTGTAGAATAGTGGGCCGCAGGCTGGTGGGAATCACAAGTTGTTCGATGTTTGCCCAATCGTCCTCCTCCTTCAGTTTACTGGGTCTATATCTGCGGTAGAGCAAGTCGTTCTCTAGGAAGAACCCAGGAATACTGTCGGGTTGAGTCTCAGCCTGGAAAAACAATGGTGTTAAAGTAAGATCTTCCCTCTGCAACTTACGGAACTCCAGTTTGGTCAGATGCGGGGGAGGTTTCTGAGGGTCTTGAGGGACAGCGGTAGCAGTAGAGTCAGCTGGTTGTGGACGTGCGGCTTGTGCACGGGTGGTCACGAGAACCGGAGGAGATACTTCATCACTCTCTTGAACCTCTGCTGGAACATACTCTAGAATAGGGTTTATTGGCACAGAGTTACACACCTGGGGTTTGTCCATGACGATCAGGTTGGTCGGTTGCAGGTCTTCTGCCAAGTCGTTGCCTAGGAGAAGTTGCACTCCAGGCATGGGAAAAGGCTTTTCCCTGACGGCGACTTGGACTTCCCCGTTCACGTAGGGACAATCCAGGTGGACTCTGGCGAGAGGGTATGGAGTGGTAGCAGTGAGGTCAGTGATGAAGACAGTTTCTCCGGTGTAGGTGATGTTGGGCACAGCCGACTTCAAGATGATCGATTGTAGAGCCGCTGTGTCCCTCAAGATCTTCAATTTGAAACGTCCCTCCGGATTTGAACCGTTAGCAGAGACAGTTCCAGTATACAGGTGGTTACTGAAAAGAGAAAGATCATTAACATCAACACCAACATTCATCACAGGCTTACCGGACTTAGGAGGAGTTGGTTTGGGTCTTTGTTGGTCAGTGGTTCCCTTGTATTGAGACTTACCACACTTGTCTATGGTATGTCCATAGAGTCTACAATACTTGCAGTACAGTTGTGAACCAGCTTGATCGGGGCTCACCTTCTCGTAACTGTACCATGACTTCTTACTGGAGGATGGTTCGGGTGTCAGCCGGTGGATGAGGCTGTAAGTGTCAGCCGACTTAGCACACTTCAGGTAGTCGGTTTCTTCTTTATCTGCTAAGTAGAGGCGGACAGGAGGCGGCACACGCCTCAAGAATTCTTCAACAAGCATCAGGTTGACGAGTTCTGTAAAAGTAGAGACATGTGCTGCTTCCAGCCATTTTATGAAATACCTCCGTTTCGTGTTAGCAAACTCGAGGAAGGTAGTGGTACTTGCCTTCAGGTGTTCACGGAATTTCCTTCTATAACTTTCGGTGGAAAGTAGGTAGGTGTCTAACACTGCTTGTTTCAGAGTGTAGTAGTCATTCTCAGACGCCAAAGTACTGAGTGTGACTGCAGCTCTACCTGTAAGATGGACTCTGAGAAGTGTGGCCCATTGGTCGACAGGCCAACTGAGTTGATTAGCAAGAGTTTCAAAGGTGGTGAAAAACACATCAACTTCTGCTTCTACAAAGGATGGCATTAACTTACTTGCATGTGATATATTAAAACTGACGGGAAGATTGGCAGTAGCTTGCTGGCGTTGAGTGAAGTGTGAAGTTTCCAAGGCGATTTCACGTTGACGACACTCTAGAGCCAGAGTCGCTTGTTGCTTGTCATGTTCGCGTTGTATTTCCAACTCGCGTTGTTTGGTTTCAAGCTGTACTCGTTCACGTTCACGAGTAATGCGACCTCACGTTCGTGTTCTTCTCTCCTCAAAGCAGCTTCGCGTTCTTGTTCGTCTCTCCTCAAAGCAGCTTCGCGTTCTTGTTCGTCTCTCCTCAAAGCAGCCTCACGTTCGTGTTCTTCCCTTCTTATGGCAGCTGCTTCCCTTTGCTGCTCACGCTCAATCTTGGCCAGCTCTAGTTTGAGTTTCATCGTTGCCAATCAGTTTTATCTGCAATATAGAAAGTTTCATGAGTTTCAGAGTCTATCTTACCTTGCTCTAAATAGTAATCCAGCAACAGGTTGTGTAGGTCATTTTTGTTGGCTTGGTAGGGAACTTCTAGTTGATACTCATGTGCAAGAGTTTGTAATTCAGTCTTCTTGGCACGACTTAAAGTCCCTATTTCACCTGCTGGATTTGTACGGAAAGCTTGGAGACGAAACATGGTGAAATTAGCAAATAAAGGTACACGAATATTCAGTAGTGAATGTCAGAAACAGGACAACGTGGCAACTGGTACCTATCCTGTGGGATCTTTAACAATTAAAGTTAAGTAAAAGATGTTAAATGATTAAATTAAATCAAGGGCGCAGGAAATCTTGTACCCGGTACTCATGTAAGAGGATAAGGGCAAGAAAATCCTACTAACAAATGAAACAGAGTTTCGAAAACAAATGAAACAGTTAATTGCCTCAAAAGTAAAACTGGTAGTACAAGGATGTAGGCATACCTTGCCAAGTCTCTATAGGACATAAAGCAAGTTTTTCCTACTGAATTTAATATGATACTTACAGAATTAGCGAACTTTTGTGCTCTGAAAAGTAAGCTAATTCCCTACCGTTCTATGTATCATCATCTCTGACTGACGTATAGGGGTGGCGAGGTGTCAACTGGTGACGAGAACTGCTGCTGAGGTCCCAATTCAGCAACTAAAGTTCGAGCTAGAGGAACTATGGCCCTCTTTGTCCTCCTACAGTCAGATTGCAGAGAGATTGGGTACTCTTGACCCGGGGCAGACCACAGTACCAGGGTACCAATATGATGATCTGTCAAAATGAGAAATATTCAAGGGACATAGATGGTAAACACGAGTAATAACACGGAGGGAGAGATGACCAATTAAGAGTATGACTGCGGCCTACAGTCACCACATAATCCAAGTTGTCTCACCTTCACTATATGTTACTCTCGTAATGCACAATACACCGCACCTTATAAAAATGAAATTAAATATGAAAAATAGTAAGCTACGTTAACAAAGTTAAATACGCTTACCATAAATTACCACTTGGCACCAGTACCTGAGTGAAGCTCCTAGGACAGGCCCCCATATAACTTGTGACGGTAACGCGTTGTGTTCGGCTGTTTAAGGCTAGGGGTATGGCCTCGTCACATAGTTATTAAAAAAAAATAGAAAAACTGGAACTTCGTCTGTGGTAAGGTAAGGAGTAGACACACAAAAACACAAGTAAATTTTAACAATGAAATTTTAATTACGTTAAATAAATCAAAACATAAATAAAAGGGACAAACAAATTCGTATAATAAATCAATCAATCAAAATAATAAGAATAATTAAATGACACAATGAAAAGTTACGTTAAGACAAAATAACAAGAAGTGCAACACAAAAATAAATGTGAGGTGCTGGAATATTGGCTTTAAGCTACCACCCCTCTCAGTACACGCTAACGTCTAGCCGGGAGGAGTGGTAACCGTGGAAGCACAGAATATTCTGAGGTCTGAGGTCGTGGCGACCCCAGACATCAAGTAGTATGGGGGGGGGGGGCGAGTGCAGTTGCAGCCAGACCGGCGACCAATCAGCGGAGCCGGTAGCGATCAACAGGTAGTTTGGCGGTTTGAGTCTGAACAGGTGTCCCTGGCTGCATACGTTTTGCGCTCTGGCAAACCTTGGAGATGTTGTTGTCGTTGTTGGACATTTCTTCCATAGTAGTTTTATATAATTTCAACGACGTAATTGTGGAGGGAAGAGCAGGCTCAATATATGATCAGAAATAATACTAAGGCTTTGCACAGAACATCCTGTCTGGGAAGGGTGTAGTGATACTTGATGGTAAGGAGAGAGGATAGGGGTGGGAGGGGGTAGGGGTTAGGTGTGGGTGGATGGGGAGAGGGTAAGGCCATCCCTCTACCTAGTCCATCCATCTCACAACGTCTCAAACCGCCGCGAAGGTTAGACCTTAACGAGATGGCATGCCGTTTCATTCATTCAGGAGTCTTGAACATTCTGTGACATTGTCTTGCTATGATAACGCCGTTGTGTGATACAAGGTCTGCACAGCAGTAATGGGTGTAGGAAGAAGAGGTGATGGAGACACGCATACATTTCAATGATATTTATTTGAGCCAGCAGATGTTGTGATCACAGTTAACAAGAACAATTTGTAGGTAGAGATCGCGTCTCCATGACGATGTGAAATGTTTCCCTCTTTTAGTAAACGCTAACCTACTGAGTTTACTAAGTGATGTGCCATGTGGTGACACTTCTCAGGTCGATGTGACGGTATGTGATCCTGGTCCGTACCACTCTAGAAGGTAAGGGGAAGAGGGGTGCCCCACTCTAGAAGGTAATGGAGGGGATGGAGAGGGGCCCCCTGATGGTATGGGAGAGGAGGGGGATGAGGGGTGGGGGTGATTGATGGTTGGCAGGTGAGGGCCTGCTGGTGAGTGCCTGCTTGTGTGAGTATGAACCTCGCCCCTCCTTAACAAATCCGCAGTGGATAGAGACCCATGCTGGGGTCAACATCTCCAGTCAACTCTGAAGACATCGAAAAACCATTAGAGCAAGTGGACCACATCGCAAGAGGCTGCTCTCTCATACCCCCTCAACACTTACGGCTTCCTGTAGGGGACTCTAATGGATGTCAAAAAACCACAAATGGGCCCTAACCACTCTCACGCCGAGGGGGGGCTCCCCTCACCCTTCCCTCCCTCCCTCACCCCTCCCCCACCCCAAACAACATACCTATGTTGGGACCCCTCTCACTCAACCTCTACATAGCTTACTTACTATCATCAAAACTATTATCCACACACAGGATTAAGTCTATGGCAAACACACATACATATTCATTTACTCTTTCCACATATTCCACTCTTATCCTCGTATTTCTTACTCTACCACATAACCCACATACTCTCCTACACCCCCAACAACATGACCTCCCCTCTTTCCTGACCACATACCCTAACACCGGACGCTCACATGCGTCCGACACACGCCAAACTTCCGGGAAAATTCCCCCCAAACCCTTTGCGACTAGACACCTGCGAGACACCTGCCCAGCTGGCTCTATAGAGCCACCTGGGCAGATGGTGCACGCGGTTCTAGGCGTACTTTACACTACTACTGAAGAGATGGTTAGTTGCTGAGTAGACGGTTAGTTGCTGAGGAGGTTAGTTGCTGAGGAGAGGGTTAGTTGCTGAGGAGAGGGTTAGTTGCTGAGGAGAGGGTTAGTTGCTGAGGAGAGGGTTAGTTGCTGAGGAGAGTGTTAGTTGCTGAGGAGAGTGTTAGTTGCTGAGGAGAGTGTTAGTTGCTGAGGAGAGTGTTAGTTGCTGAGGAGAGTGTTAGTTGCTGAGGAGAGGGTTAGTTGCTGAGGAGAGGGTTAGTTGCTGAGGAGAGGGTTAGTTGCTGAGGAGAGGGTTAGTTGCTGAGGAGAGTGTTAGTTGCTGAGGAGAGTGTTAGTTGCTGAGGAGAGTGTTAGTTGCTGAGGAGAGTGTTAGTTGCTGAGGAGAGTGTTAGTTGCTGAGGAGAGTGTTAGTTGCTGAGGAGAGTGTTAGTTGCTGAGGAGAGTGTTAGTTGCTGAGGAGAGTGTTAGTTGCTGAGGAGAGTGTTAGTTGCTGAGGAGAGTGTTAGTTGCTGAGGAGAGTGTTAGTTGCTGAGGAGAGTGTTAGTTGCTGAGGAGAGGGTTAGTTGCTGAGGAGAGGGTTAGTTGCTGAGGAGAGGGTTAGTTGCTGAGGAGAGGGTTAGTTGGTGAGGAGAGTGTTAGTTGGTGAGGAGAGGGTTAGTTGCTGAGGAGAGTGTTAGTTGCTGAGGAGAGGTTAGTTGCTGAGGAGAGGGTTAGTTGCTGAGGAGAGTGTTAGTTGCTGAGGAGAGTGCTGAGGAGAGTGTTAGTTGCTGAGAGAGTGTTAGTTGCTGAGGAGAGTGTTAGTTGCTGAGGAGAGTTGCTGTTTGCTGAGTGTTAGTTAGTTGCTGAGGAGAGGTGTTAGTTGCTGAGGAGAGGGTTAGTTGCTTGAGGTGAGGAGAGAGTTGTTAGTTGCTGAGGAGAGGGTTAGTTGCTGAGGAGAGTTGCTGAGGAGAGTGTTAGTTGCTGAGGAGAGGGTTAGTTGCTGAGGAGAGGGTTAGTTGCTGAGGAGAGTGTTAGTTGCTGAGGAGAGTGTTAGTTGCTGAGGAGAGGGTTAGTTGCTGAGGAGAGTGTTAGTTGCTGAGGAGAGTTTAGTTGCTGAGTTAGTTGCTGAGGAGAGTGTTAGTTGCTGAGGAGAGGGTTAGTTGCTGAGGAGAGTGTTAGTTGCTGAGGAGAGGGTTAGTTGCTGAGGAGAGTGTTAGTTGCTGAGGAGACTGAGGAGAGGGTTAGTTGCTGAGGAGAGTGTTAGTTGCTGAGGAGAGTGTTAGTTGCTGAGGAGAGTGTTAGTTGCTGAGGAGAGTTTAGTTGCTGAGGAGAGTGTTAGTTGCTGAGGAGAGTGTTAGTTAGTTGCTGAGGAGAGTGTTAGTTGCTGAGGAGAGGTTAGTTGCTAGTTGCTGAGGAGAGTGTTAGTTGCTGAGGAGAGTGTTAGTTGCTGAGGAGAGTGTTAGTTGCTGAGGAGAGTGTTAGTTGCTGAGGAGAGTGTTAGTTGCTGAGGAGAGTGTTAGTTGCTGAGGAGAGTGTTAGTTGCTGAGGAGAGGGTTAGTTGCTGAGGAGAGTGTTAGTTGCTGAGGAGAGTGTTAGTTGCTGAGGAGAGTGTTAGTTGCTGAGGAGAGTGTTAGTTGCTGAGGAGAGTGTTAGTTGCTGAGGAGAGTGTTAGTTGCTGAGGAGAGGGTTAGTTGCTGAGGAGAGGGTTAGTTGCTGAGGAGAGGGTTAGTTGCTGAGGAGAGGAGAGTGTAGTTGCTGAGGAGAGGTTAGTTGCTGAGGAGAGGGTTAGTTGCTGAGGAGAGTGTTAGTTGCTGAGGAGAGGTTGCTTAGTTGCTGAGGAGAGGGTTAGTTGCTGAGGAGACGTTAGTTGCTGAGGAGAGTGTTAGTTGCTGAGGAGAGGTTAGTTGCTGAGGAGAGGGTTAGTTGCTGAGGAGAGTGTTAGTTGCTGAGGAGAGTGTTAGTTGCTGAAGAGAGTGTTAGTTGCTGAGGAGAGGGTTAGTTGCTGAGGAGAGTGTTAGTTGCTGAGGAGAGTGTTAGTTGCTGAGGAGACGGTTAGTTGCTGAGGAGAGTGTTAGTTGCTGAGGAGACGGTTAGTTGCTGAGGAGAGTGTTAGTTGCTGAGGAGAGTGTTAGTTGCTGAGGAGACGGTAGTTGCTGAGTTGCTGAGGAGAGTGTTAGTTGCTGAGGAGAGTGTTAGTTGCTGAGGAGAGTTGTGAGGAGAGTAGTTGCTGAGGAGAGTGTTAGTTGCTGAGGAGAGTGTTGCTGAGGAGAGTGTTAGTTGCTGAGGAGAGTGTTAGTTGCTGAGGAGAGTTGTTAGTTGCTGAGGAGAGTGTTAGTTGTTGCTGAGGAGAGTGTTAGTTGCTGAGGAGAGTGTTAGTTGCTGAGGAGAGTGTTAGTTGCTGAGGAGAGTGTTAGTTGCTGAGGAGAGGGTTAGTTGCTGAGGAGAGGGTTAGTTGCTGAGGAGAGGGTTAGTTGCTGAGGAGAGGGTTAGTTGCTGAGGAGAGGGTTAGTTGCTGAGGAGAGTGTTAGTTGCTGAGGAGAGTGTTAGTTGCTGAGTTGCTGAGGAGAGGGTTGCTGAGGAGAGTGTTAGTTGCTGAGGAGAGTGTTAGTTGCTGAGGAGAGTGTTAGTTGCTTAGTTGCTGAGGAGAGTGTTAGTTGCTGAGGAGAGTGTTAGTTGCTGAGGAGAGTGTTAGTTGCTGAGGAGAGTGTTAGTTGCTGAGGAGAGTGTTAGTTGCTGAGGAGAGGGTTAGTTGCTTAGTTGCTGAGGAGAGGGTTAGTTGATGAGGAGAGTGTTAGTTGCTGAGGAGAGTGTTAGTTGCTGAGGAGAGTGTTAGTTGCTGAGGAGAGTGGTTAGTTGCTGAGGAGAGTGTTAGTTGCTGAGGAGAGGTTAGTTGCTGAGGAGAGGGTTAGTTGCTGAGGAGAGGGTTAGTTGCTGAGGAGAGGGTTAGTTGCTGAGAGAGAGGAGAGTGTTAGTTGCTGAGGAGAGGGTTAGTTGCTGAGGAGAGGGTTAGTTGCTGAGGAGAGTGTTTAGTTGCTGAGGAGAGTGGTTAGTTGCTGAGGAGAGGTTAGTTGCTGAGTTAGTTGCTGAGGAGAGGGTTGCTGTTGCTGAGGAGAGTGTTAGTTGCTGAGGAGAGTGTTAGTTGCTGAGGAGAGGGTTAGTTGCTGAGGAGAGTGTTAGTTGCTGAGGAGAGGGTTAGTTGCTGAGGAGAGTGTTAGTTGCTGAGGAGAGTGTTAGTTGCTGAGGAGAGTGTTAGTTGCTGAGGAGAGTGTTAGTTGCTGAGGAGAGTGTTAGTTGCTGAGGAGAGTGTTAGTTGCTGAGGAGAGTGTTAGTTGCTGAGGAGAGTGTTAGTTGCTGAGGAGAGGTCTAGTTGCTGAGGAGAGGGTTAGTTGCTGAGGAGAGGTTAGTTGCTGAGGAGAGTGTTAGTTGCTGAGGAGAGTGTTAGTTGCTGAGGAGAGTGTTAGTTGCTGAGGAGAGTGTTAGTTGCTGAGGAGAGGGTTAGTTGCTGAGGAGAGGGTTAGTTGCTGAGGAGAGTGTTAGTTGCTGAGGAGAGGGTTAGTTGCTGAGGAGAGTGTTAGTTGCTGAGGAGAGTGTTAGTTGCTGAGGAGAGGGTTAGTTGCTGAGGAGAGTGTTAGTTGCTGAGGAGAGTGTTAGTTGCTGAGGAGAGGGGTAGTTGCTGAGGAGAGTGTTAGTTGCTGAGGAGAGTGTTAGTTGCTGAGGAGAGTGTTAGTTGCAGAGGAGAGGTTAGTTAGTTGCTGAGGAGAGGTCTAGTTGCTGAGGAGAGTGTTAGTTGCTGAGGAGAGTGTTAGTTGCTGAGGAGAGTGTTAGTTGCTGAGGAGAGGTTAGTTGCTGAGGAGAGTGTTAGTTGCTGAGGAGAGTGTTAGTTGCTGAGGAGAGGGTTAGTTGCTGAGGAGAGTGTTAGTTGCTGAGGAGAGTGTTAGTTGCTGAGGAGAGGGTTAGTTGCTGAGGAGAGGGTTAGTTGCTGAGGAGAGTGTTAGTTGAGGAGAGTGAGTTGCTGAGAGAGGTTAGTTGCTGAGGAGAGGGTTAGTTGCTGAGGAGAGGGTTAGTTGCTGAGGAGAGTTGTTGCTGAGGAGAGTGTTAGTTGCTGAGGAGAGTGTTAGTTGCTGAGGAGAGTGTTAGTTGCTGAGGAGAGGGTTAGTTGCTGAGGAGAGGGTTAGTTGCTGAGGAGAGGGTTAGTTGCTGAGGAGAGGGTTAGTTGCTGAGGAGAGGGTTAGTTGCTGAGGAGAGGGTTAGTTGCTGAGGAGAGTGTTAGTTGCTGAGGAGAGTGTTAGTTGCTGAGGAGAGTGTTAGTTGCTGAGGAGAGTGTTAGTTGCTGAGGAGAGTGTTAGTTGCTGAGGAGAGTGTTAGTTGCTGAGGAGAGTGTTAGTTGCTGAGAGAGTTTAGTTGCTGAGGAGAGGTTAGTTGAGAGAGAGGGTTAGTTGCTGAGGAGAGTGTTAGTTGCTGAGGAGAGTGTTAGTTGCTGAGGAGAGTGTTAGTTGCTGAGGAGAGTGTTAGTTGCTGAGGAGAGTGTTAGTTGCTGAGGAGAGTGTTAGTTGCTGAGGAGAGTGTTAGTTGCTGAGGAGAGGGTTAGTTGCTGAGGAGAGTGTTAGTTGCTGAGGAGAGGGTTAGTTGCTGAGGAGAGGGTTAGTTGCTGAGGAGAGTGTTAGTTGCTGAGAAGGTTAGTTGCTGAGGAGAGGGTTAGTTGCTGAGGAGAGGGTTAGTTGCTGAGGAGAGGGTTAGTTGCTGAGGAGAGTGTTAGTTGCTGAGGAGAGGGTTAGTTGCTGAGGAGAGGGTTAGTTGCTGAGGAGAGGGTTAGTTGCTGAGGAGAGGGTTAGTTGCTGAGGAGAGTGTTAGTTGCTGAGGAGAGTGTTAGTTGCTGAGGAGAGTGTTAGTTGCTGAGGAGAGTGTTAGTTGCTGAGGAGAGAGTGAGTTGCTGAGGAGAGTGTTAGTTGCTGAGGAGAGGGTTAGTTGCTGAGGAGAGGTTAGTTGCTGAGGAGAGGGTTAGTTGCTGAGGAGAGTGTTAGTTGCTGAGGAGAGTGTTAGTTGCTGAGGAGAGTGTTAGTTGCTGAGGAGAGTGTTAGTTGCTGAGGAGAGTGTTAGTTGCTGAGGAGAGTGTTAGTTGCTGAGGAGAGTGTTAGTTGCTGAGGAGAGGTTTAGTTGCTGAGGAGAGTGTTAGTTGCTGAGGAGAGTGTTAGTTGCTGAGGAGAGTGTTAGTTGCTGAGGAGAGTGTTAGTTGCTGAGGAGAGTGTTAGTTGCTGAGGAGAGTGTTAGTTGCTGAGTTTAGTTGCTGAGGAGAGGTTTAGTTGCTGAGGAGAGTGTTAGTTGCTGAGGAGAGTGTTAGTTGCTGAGGAGAGTGTTAGTTGCTGAGGAGAGGGTTAGTTGCTGAGGAGAGGTTAGTTAGTTGCTGAGGAGAGTGTTAGTTGTTGCTGAGGAGAGTGTTAGTTGCTGAGGAGAGGGTTAGTTGCTGAGGAGAGTTTAGTTGCTGAGGAGAGTTTTAGTTGCTGAGGAGAGTGTTAGTTGCTGAGGAGAGGGTTAGTTGCTGAGGAGAGTGTTAGTTGCTGAGGAGAGGTTAGTTGCTGAGGAGAGTGTTAGTTGCTGAGGAGAGGGTTAGTTGCTGAGGAGAGTGTTAGTTGCTGAGGAGAGTGTTAGTTGCTGAGTTGCTGAGGAGAGGGTTAGGAGAGGGTTAGTTGCTGAGGAGAGTGTTAGTTTAGTTGCTGAGGAGAGTGTTAGTTGCTGAGGAGAGTGTTAGTTGCTGAGGAGAGTGTTAGTTGCTGAGGAGATTGTTAGTTGCTGAGGAGAGTGTTAGTTGCTGAGGAGAGTGTTAGTTGCTGAGGAGAGGGTTAGTTGCTGAGGAGAGTGTTAGTTGCTGAGGAGAGTGTTAGTTGCTGAGGAGAGTGTTAGTTGCTGAGGAGAGTGTTAGTTGCTGAGGAGAGTTAGTTGCTAGTTGCTGAGGAGAGGGTTAGTTGCTGAGGAGAGGGTTAGTTGCTGAGGAGAGGGTTAGTTGCTGAGGAGAGTGTTAGTTGCTGAGGAGAGTGTTAGTTGCTGAGGAGAGTGTTAGTTGCTGAGGAGAGTGTTAGTTGCTGAGGAGAGTGTTAGTTGCTGAGGAGAGTGTTAGTTGCTGAGGAGGAGAGTGTTAGTTGCTGAGGAGAGTGTTAGTTGCTGAGGAGAGTGTTAGTTGCTGTTGCTGAGGAGAGTGTTAGTTGCTGAGGAGACGGTTAGTTGCTGAGGAGAGTGTTAGTTGCTGAGGAGAGAGGAGAGGTTAGTTGCTGAGTTGTTGAGGAGAGTGTTAGTTGCTGAGGAGAGGGTTAGTTGCTGAGGAGAGGGTTAGTTGCTGAGGAGAGGGTTAGTTGCTGAGGAGAGTGTTAGTTGCTGAGGAGAGTGGGTTAGTTGCTGAGGAGAGGGTTAGTTGCTGAGGAGAGTGTTAGTTAGTTGCTGAGGAGAGTTGCTGAGGAGAGTGTTAGTTGCTGAGGAGAGTGTTAGTTGCTGAGGAGAGTGTTAGTTGCTGAGGAGAGTGTTAGTTGCTGAGGAGAGTGTTAGTTGCTGAGGAGAGTGTTAGTTGCTGAGGAGAGTGTTAGTTGCTGAGGAGAGTAGTTAGTTGCTGAGGAGAGTAGTTAGTTGTTGCTGAGGAGAGTGTTAGTTGCTGAGGAGAGTGTTAGTTGCTGAGGAGAGGGTTAGTTGCTGAGGAGAGGGTTAGTTGCTGAGGAGAGTGTTAGTTGCTGAGGAGAGTGTTAGTTGCTGAGGAGAGTTAGTTAGTTGCTGAGGAGAGTGTTAGTTGCTGAGGAGAGGGTTAGTTGCTGAGGAGAGTGTTAGTTGCTGAGGAGAGTGTTAGTTGCTGAGGAGAGGTTAGTTGCTGAGGAGAGTGTTAGTTGCTGAGGAGAGGTGTTGCTGAGTTGCTGAGGAGAGTGTTAGTTGCTGAGGAGAGTGTTAGTTGCTGAGGAGAGAGTGTTAGTTGCTGAGGAGAGTGTTAGTTGCTGAGGAGAGTGTTAGTTGCTGAGGAGTTGCTGAGGAGAGGGTTAGTTAGTTAGTTGCTGAGGAGAGTGTTAGTTGCTGAGGAGAGGTTAGTTGCTGAGGAGAGTTGTTGCTGAGGAGAGGGTTAGTTGCTGAGGAGAGGGTTAGTTGCTGAGGAGAGGTTAGTTGCTGAGGAGAGTGTTAGTTGCTGAGGAGAGTTTAGTTGCTGAGGAGAGTGTTAGCTGAGGAGAGGAGAGTGTTAGTTGCTGAGGAGAGTGTTAGTTGCTGAGGAGAGTGTTGCTGAGGAGAGTGTTAGTTGAGGAGAGTGTTAGTTGCTGAGGAGAGTGTTAGTGCTGAGGAGAGGGTTAGTTGCTGAGGAGAGTGTTAGTTGCTGAGGAGAGTGTTAGTTGCTGAGGAGAGTGTTAGTTGCTGATGAGAGTGTTAGTTGCTGAGGAGAGTGGTTAGTTGCTGAGGAGAGTGTTAGTTGCTGAGGAGAGTGTTAGTTGCTGAGGAGAGTGTTAGTTGCTGAGGAGAGTGTTAGTTGCTGAGGAGAGTGTTAGTTGCTGAGGAGAGTTTAGTTGCTGAGGAGAGTGTTAGTTGCTGAGGAGAGGGTTAGTTGCTGAGGAGAGTTGTTTAGTTGCTGAGGAGAGGGTTAGTTGCTGAGGAGAGGGTTAGTTGCTGAGAGGAGTTGCTGAGGAGAGGTTAGTTGCTGAGGAGAGAGGGTTAGTTGCTGAGGAGAGTTGCTGAGGAGAGTGTGTTAGTTGCTGAGTTGTTGCTGAGGAGAGTGTTAGTTGCTGAGGAGAGTGTTAGTTGCTGAGGAGAGTTAGTTAGTTGCTGAGGAGAGTGTTAGTTGCTGAGGAGAGGGTTAGTTGCTGAGGAGAGTTAGTTGCTGAGGAGAGGGTTAGTTGCTGAGGAGAGTGTTAGTTGCTGAGGAGAGTGTTAGTTGCTGAGGAGAGGGTTAGTTGCTGAGGAGAGGTTAGTTAGTTGCTGAGGAGAGAGTGGTTAGTTGCTGAGGAGAGGGGTTAGTTGCTGAGGAGAGTGTTAGTTGCTGAGGAGAGGTTAGTTGCTGAGGAGAGGGTTAGTTGCTGAGTTAGTTGCTGAGGAGAGTGTTAGTTGCTGAGGAGAGGGTTAGTTGCTGAGGAGAGTTGTGAGGAGTTGCTGAGGAGAGTGTTAGTTGCTGAGGAGAGGGTTAGTTGCTGAGGAGAGTTGTTAGTTGCTGAGGAGAGAGGTTAGTTGCTGAGGAGAGTGTTAGTTGCTGAGGAGAGGGTTAGTTGCTGAGGAGAGTGTTAGTTGCTGAGGAGAGTGTTAGTTGCTGAGGAGAGTGTTAGTTGCTGAGGAGAGTGTTAGTTGCTGAGGAGAGTGTTAGTTGCTGCTGAGGAGAGTGTTAGTTGCTGAGGAGAGGTGTAGTTGCTGAGGAGAGTGTTAGTTGCTGAGGAGAGTGTTAGTTGCTGAGGAGAGTGTTAGTTGCTGAGGAGAGTGTTAGTTGCTGAGGAGAGTGTTAGTTGCTGAGGAGAGGGTTAGTTGCTGAGGAGAGGGTTAGTTGCTGAGGAGAGTGTTAGTTGCTGAGGAGAGTGTTAGTTGCTGAGGAGAGTGTTAGTTGCTGAGGAGAGTGTTAGTTGCTGAGGAGAGTGTTAGTTGCTGAGGAGAGTGTTAGTTGCTGAGGAGAGTGTTAGTTGCTGAGGAGAGTGTTAGTTGCTGAGGAGAGGGTTAGTTGCTGAGGAGAGGGTTAGTTGCTGAGGAGAGGGTTAGTTGCTGAGGAGAGGGTTAGTTGCTGAGGAGAGGGTTAGTTGCTGAGGAGAGAGTTAGTTGCTGAGGAGAGGGTTAGTTGCTGAGGAGAGGGTTAGTTGCTGAGGAGAGGGTTAGTTACTGAGGAGAGTGTAGTTAGTTGCTGAGGAGAGGTTAGTTAGTTGTTAGTTGCTGAGGAGAGTGTTAGTTGCTGAGGAGAGTGTTAGTTGCT